>CM077464.1:148940241-148995241 GCA_039654755.1 Calcarius lapponicus | reverse complement strand
TCCCCAAAGGAGAGAAGCCCATTGAGGCAAATCTGCATCATGATTGCTGCTGCTGTGTCTCTGTTACAGAGCCATGGAGTTATGGGGAGGAGGACTTGATTGAAAATATTGTTTCCTGTCAGGCCTGTTTCCCTGGTATTCTTCTGCTTAGTGTATTCCTCTGAGTTCTGCCTTTGGTCAGCTTCTCTTGCCATTAAATAAACAGTAGATCAAAGTTATCGGTCCCTCTCTCACTCAAATACCTGTAAAAATGACAATTGAAATTGATCAGAAATCCATGGTTGGGGTCTCACCACCAATTTGAACAAGCTCATAATCTGATCCTAGTGCTGGTTTTTTGGGGTTTTTTGTTACCTTCATTTGATTAAAAATCTCTTTCTTAAAGCCTCTGTAAACATGTGTTCTTTAATTCTATTTTAAATTCTCAGTGGACTAAGAATGTGTCTAATTTGTCCCTGCATAATGTGTCTAAAAGAATGCTTTTCAGTGCTAAAATGCTTTGTAGAGAATTTTTAAAACCCTTTCTGGAGGCACTAATGGAATTTTCCTCCTTTTTACCCAGTATTCTCCTTTCTAAAACTTAAAAAATATACCAAACAACATAATGTAGAACATGAATTGTTTAAAATCAGGCATCATTTCTCTCTCTCCTTCCCCCATGTAAAGCAATTTTCTTTTTAAATGTTTCAAAATTTGCAGCTGTGCACTTCTAACAGGATATCCTTAGCTATGGAAAACATATGAGCATCTGTATGCTTTCTGACTCAAATTGTTTTAATTCAATTTCAGTGTACACTTGATGTGATGAATTCAAGTCATGTAACTATTGAATAAGCATTGGGGAAGATGGATGGAGATGGGGAAAAGTAATGTGTCATCAAATGACAAATTTTCTTCCACCCTATCTCAATGTCAAGGACATGAAAGGGAATGAATTTTTGAACAAATAATATTTAGAGATCTGTATTCTTTTATCTGTTGCATTGGTCCCAGTTTGAATTCAGACTGTCAAGGATGCATCTGGGTACTGAACTGAAGATTTACAGGGAAGAGATAGGAGCTAGGGGTGAATAATGGGGCTCTTGGTGACCTCTCTGTAATGTTTTATATTCACTGGAGTTGCCAGTGCTGCCTTTCTCCAGGTTTCCTTTGAAATGATGAAGGATGATCCCAAGACCAGAGTGCTGTCAGCAGCCAGGGAAGCCCTGCTGCCTGTTCTTTTTTGTGTCAGAAAATTTCCAGGTGATCTTGGGCTGACCACACAGCCAGGCTTGAGGCACAGCCCTGGGAGGCATGGGGAGGGAATCAGTGCAGCTCAGTGCATGCTGTGCTGGCTGGCCACGTTTGTGCTTTTGGCTGCCCCCAGCCCCTGCCCCAGGAGGGGCTGCAGAAGCAGAGTCTGTGTTTTGTGTGCCACTGAAGGGTCATCTGCAATGCCATGGTAAGCAGTAGCTGTGAGTAACAGTCTGACAGTACAGTGTATAATAAATGGTCAAAATTATTATCCATTGGTTTTAAAACAAAACTGACAGAAATTTAGTTAAATTGTTCCTGATTTATTAATTATTCAACAGGACACTTCAGTTCCAGTAAATGAGGGGACAAACTCCATATTTCATCTTTTGAGGGACTGGGGTCAAAACTCTAATTCAAGGAAGAGTCTGGTTGTTTAATATTCATATTTAGAACCTAGTGCTGCTGTCAATGCTTCCTTTGTTGGTGAGTTAACTGGTGTTTTGTATTTCTGATGTATTGATGGAGAGATTAAATTAAATAGCTTCTGTTAGTTTAGCAATTGTTAGAGCATGGTGTAAATATTGCCATGGTTGAGGGATTGATCTCTGTAAGAGCTGGGCTTGATGATCCTTATGAGTCCCTCCCCAATGGATCCCCTTGGTCTGCAAAGGCAGATTTGGTGCAGTGAATGCAAGAGCCTGCCATAGGTGCCTCCCAAAGTTTGTATGGAAAAGCTTCATAGGAGGGGAAGCATGGCAGGGTAAGAGCATGAATCTTTACAGTTTCTGCTTCCAAAGGGGTCAGGAAACCAGTCATGATATAGCAGAGAATCACTGACTGATGGCAATGTGTGACCACTGCCAAGAAACTCCAAATCTCAACAGCTCTTCCCTCTATGAATTCCACTGATTGCCTTTCTGGATATGATAGGGCTTCAACTGTGCTTTGCAAAGTGCTTTGCAGGTCTTCTCTGAGGTGTACAAAATGCCTGATACTTGCAGGACACACTTGCTTAGTAAGGATCTGACCTTGAGCCACCAACAGCTTTCATTCAAGGCCTCTGTTCACTGACAGCAGAAGTGACCTGGTTCCAATCCAGGCTTGGCTCAGACCAGGCTTTCTCATGGATTTTCTTCCATACCATGTCCAGTAATTATTTTGAATAAGTCACCTGGTGCCTCCCTGAATCTGTTGGGGATTTTGTTTTGTTCTGTTTTGTTTCATCAGCAGTGATGGATGGAGGTTTTGAACAAAGCTGCTCACAGCAAACATGTCAAGTTTGCCTGTTCCTCAACACAGAGCCAGGAAAGCACCTCTGCCAAGAGGCACCTGGACATGCAAACAACATCCAAAGAAAGGGGTGGCTCCAAGCAGAGCTTTCAATGCAGCTGGTTTTAATGCAGTTGAATAAAGGAGGCTCAGGGAGGCATTGGCACTCTCTACAACTCCCTGACAGGAGGGTGAAGCCAGCTGGGGGTCGTTCTCTTCTCCCAGGTAACAATGACAGGACCTGAGGAAGAGGCCTCAAATTGTCCCAGTGGATATTTAGATTTGATATTAGGGAAAAAATTCTTCCCTGAAAGGGTAGCCCCACATTGGAACAGGCTGTGCAGGGAAGTGGTGGTTACAGCCCCTGGAAGTGTTCAGAAATGGGTGGATGTGGTGCCTGGAGATGGGGTGGGTTGGGCAGGTGGGTCAGTGGTTGGACTCAATAACCTTAGAGGTCTTTTCCATCCTTAAAGATTCTACAATTCTATGAATTGGGATATTACCTGGACTCAACACAGCACAAATTTCCCCTCCCTTTTCTCTATAACTCAAGCCATAACCCATTAGCCAAATCCGTCACTCCACATAATTCTTGTAGGTATTTCTTAGATAAACCCAAACCAAACTGCTCCCTGTCCAAAACCAATTGCTTTTCTTTTAAAAAATATAAACATCTAGTATCTCAGTATATCTTGTGTACTAAGGAGATAACCACAGTTATAAGACAATCTGATTTTTGTCCCAAGGAAAATTACAGACTTAAAAATGAAATACCACAATCCTGACAAAAATACTGATAATAAAAAAAAAGGCTGAGCTCTCCAAAGTGGAATCAGATTTTAGACATATACCGTATTCAATGGACAAGTGTCTGATTTTTTAGATTGCTTTGAAAGATAATAATAAAAAAAGGCAAAGAGCTCTTCAGAAGTTGACCATTAAGATGCAAATCTGTGGGCACGAGGGCTTGGTTTGTAATTATCTGCCAGGTCAAATAATAGGGACAAAGCCTACTGAAGAGAATTTGGATTAGTTGGAAACCATGTTTTGTCAAGTCAAAATTATTAAAATTTTTTATATATTTAAGTTTTTTCCAGTGTCTGGAAGAAAAAACTGAAAAATGACATGTATTCACCCAGGGAAACCCTACACTCTGCAGAGGCTGCATTTAACATCTCACAAAGTGATTACTTCATCCTTTCTCTTTCTCTCTCTGGGCTCATTGTGCCATCAGATACTTTTCTAAGCCTCCCATGATGGTGTCAGCATCTCTTACACAGGGGAGCAGTTTTGTCAAGATAAAATATGTGGTATTTTAACAGCATTATTGTGTTCTAAAGAAGTTCCCAGCACTGTCTGGCTTCTCCCCACCATGCAGTGCTTCTGCAGCAGCTGTGGAGTAAAATGGATGAATTTGCTGCTGTGGGGAAAACTGCTCAAGCAGGCAGCTGGGATTGCCTCTTCACTGAGGTCCCATTCCCCTATTTCAGGCTCCCCCCTGCCTTTGCCACCCAGAAATTTGCTCTTGCTGCTTCCCATAGCACCCCTCACCCCTCTCTGTCCCATTCAACTCACCGCACCTGCAATAATTTATGCCCTGCTTTTTGCTGAGGTTCACTCTTCAGCCAAAAAGCTCAGCATTTGCAAACTTTCATAGATGTCCTCACTGGGGTGAGGTGCACTGAGGGATTCCCTTGTTTGCTCCATTATAAATTTCTGAGCTGGGAGAGGCAATAATTCAAAGTCTGTATTTCAGCAATTTTTTTTTCTCCCTTGAGTTCTGTGTTATTCTGAGGACTGTCCCAAGCCATTTGAGAAAGCAATTTACCTGTGTGCAGTTTTTAGTGTGATGAATTGTCCCATGTGTTTTGTGTCAGCTATTATGCCAGATCAACTCTCTGAGGACTTTGCTGTTCCTGTTAGTGGCAAATGCTGAAAAGTTACCTCAGTGACATAACTTGATTTGCTGAGGAAGCTGGTAAGAATTGGAGTCATGTCTATTACTGAACCCATCCATCCTTTTTAATTTTGTGCACAGTGGCATTTTCTGGTTATATAAGAGTTTGCATGCCAAGGAGGTCAGCTGGGTATAGACTACAACAGGGGATTTAAACACCTCTTGAATTTTGTGGAAATAGAAACCAGACTTTGGGGATGGCATAGAGCTTCAAGTGAAAGCTGAGGACTTTAGAGGTTTTAGCCTTTCAGAGCTCTTTCCTTGTAAAGATGTTTTGTTGGTTTTCTGCTGATTAGCAGAGGAAATTAATCATAAAGAAGAGCAGGAAATTATGGGAAAGCCTGCTTTCATGGCATAGCATAAATAAGCATGAAGGTTCATCACACAAGGAGTGAAAAATCCCTAGACGGCGAGTTTAATTTCTAACAGAAACAAAACTCAAAAGAAATTGAAGAGCACCCTCTGAGGCTGAGCTGGTGGGGTGGAGAGGACCCAAAAAAGTGCCTGCCAGATAAAGCCTTGGGGTCATTCTCCCAAGAGAGCAGGAGTCTGGCTGTCAGAGTTCATGGTCTGAGTTTCTGCCTGTGGCTCTTGGCCCCTGCAGCCTGGTGATGGCTGGGCACTGACAGGTTTGGGAATTTTGGAATTGTGCGGTACCATTTCAGCAGGGGAATTTCCATCACAGGTTTTCCTCACCAGATAAATTAATTCAGTTCTCCTTCCTTTTTCTGGACACCAGCAATCAGCAATTTCTATCTTTAAGGTTTTCTCTCCCATCTCTGAAGTGTTGGAAGAAGGTTGAAATGCAATAGGAGAAAAGGGCAGAGGGAATCAGACTAAGATGTGGGAATGTGATAATGACAGCAGAGAGGATGATTTCAATGTAAAATATCTAAATGTTAAAAAAATAAATAGATTTAAAAAGATAATTGTCCAAGCAATAGTATGTTTTTCTTTTGTCTTGTGAATGCCTGCAGACATCACAGCATTTTTATACTTATTTTTCTTTCTTTTTGTTTTGTTCTTTGCCTCTAGCACATTTACTTTTTAAGCCTAGCAGGTTCTTGGTGTCTCAGCTTTGCAGCAGGTGCATTTTTACTTTATTTTATTAGAAAACAGGCACACAATTGAAGAGATGAGAACAAACCTTTTATCAGGGCCTGCTGCAATAGGCCAAGGGGTAATGGGTTTAAACTGAAGGAACCTGGACTTAGCTTAGATTAATGGAAAATGTTTTTTAGAGTGAGGATGATGAAACCCTGGAAGAGGTTGCCCAGAGAGGTGATGGATGCCCCATTCCTGAAAACATTCAAGGTCAGATTGGATGGGGCTCTGAGCAACCTCTCTAGTAGAAGGTGTCCCTGCACTTTGCAGGGGGGTTTGGACTTTTCAAACTGGGGATTTAAATGTCCCTTCCAACCCAAATAATTCTGTGATTCTAAGATAAACAGCACTGGGCTTTGCCATAGACATGAGACACTTCTGCCTCCCTTGTCAGAAGGTACAAATCTGACTGCAAATACTGCAAAAAGTGGATGCAATGTGAGTGCATGATCTGGAAAAAAAAAACACCTGCAATCATAAAAAGCATCAATGCAAAACTCTCCTCTAATGCCTTCAAACCAAAGTTATTAACATTGACATTAACATGCTCCAGCTGATGGCTTTTCCACCAGGGCTACACAAGGGAACCTTGTCCTTGCTGTCCTGGTGCAAGCAAAGCTCAATGTCACCTTCTGCTTTCTCTTGCCCCTCCTCTTCCTAGCTCTCCTTTCAGTGCAGGTATAACCCAATTCTGCTTAGTTTGTAAAGCTTGACAAGATCCCTGCTCAAGGTGCTAAGTTTGTAAGGTGCATTCATTTTTCATTTCAGATTCTGCCTCTTAAGCTATCTATAGTTCAGCATTTAGGCAGCACATAAAGCTGTGGCTGGTGAGCTGAGCAGAAGAAAGAGATGATAAATGAGTTAATACTGAGTTTGTCACAAGGCAATTTGCTGTATGAATTAAAACACAAATTGGCCCATGGGTTTAGGGTTTAGCAGCCCTGCTACAAAATATGTTAGTGCAGAAATCTGGTGAGAGTGTGTTTGAAGGTCTATCTTTCTTAAAGCTGGGCAACTTGGCTGTCCTCTCCCTCTGGCACAAAGTCAGAAGACTAGAGAAGAGCCCTGTGCTCATATGAGTGATGCTTTAAAAGGGAAGTGTCGTATACATGCATTAAATTAATCTTCTCTGGTCAGGGGAGCTGTCTGCTGAGCAGCATCTGTCCATAAAGTATTATGTACTTGTGGTCCTATTTCCTGAGGTCTAGTGCTTTTTTATGTTTAATGCTGCTCTGAGCTGGCCTTCTCTTCTTTTGGCAGTCACAGTGACCGCTGCTGTTCATTAAAGTAGTACCTGACTCCGTGCCAGAGGGCAGGACCCCGTGCCATGGACCAGTCTCTGTTCCTACAGCTCACAACAGCTCCTATCATGAAAACCTGAGGGCAACCTAGACCTGTAGGAGAAAGGATTTAGCATGGAAAAATGATAAATGCCACCATAACCTCCATTTTTTAAAAAAATTGTTGCAGTGCAAACATGTCTAAGAGGGCAGCTCACCTTGCACTCCATCTCTTGCAGCCTGAAGACATCTGGCCTGGTTTGTGCTCCATCACAGTATCCCTCCATCTCAGACACTGTCTCTGAAGGGCTGCATTTTGCAACCACAGTCTGTCTTCACTTGGTGACTAAAAGTTCATTTTATCCTGTGACAGCCTCTTCAGAACTAGTAATTTCCTTTTCACCCATGGCAAACTGAATAACAAGGAAAGGAGCACACAGCTGTGTGTAGATTTGGCTAATGCCAACCATAAATGTCCTAATGGACTCCCATAAATCCCAGTCGGTCTAGGAAACTCCATCTCAATGCATGAGAGTCTTTAGTGATACATTCTTCCCTCTTTTACATGTCCCATGGGGTCCATGTGCCTGCAGAGCATCCACCAACACTAAAGTCTTTTCATCACAGGGCAGCTGTGGTAAAACATTCCCTAAATCCCTGCTGTAAGCTTGGGAAGAAGAGAGTGTGGAGGACAGTAGGGCCTTTCCATGAACTACACCGCCCCCTTGTTTTTCCAGGAATTGATCACTGTTAATTTATTTTTTTTTAATTTACCCAGCCATCCTGGGCAGTAATACATACCTGTAAAATAAAATGCCTGTTTAAAATAATATGCAGAACTCCCTCAGTCTCCTGGCTGTCTGTTAGGTTACCAAGCATGCTACCAGTCATGGTGCATTTATTTTCCCCAACCTGCCTTAAGATCAGGGAACACTGCCTTATCTTTGAGAGGGGAAGCTGAAGCAGAGTGGGTAAAGCCTTGATCCTCAAAGATGCATGGGTGAGATGGGATCCAGAGGCAAGCAGTCAGTCAAATTATGAGATTCTTAACTAACTTGAAAGTTTTGGGCCTATGAGACTTCTCAAAGTCTCTGTGCAAAAGCAGAGAACTGAGCCCAAGGTTCTGTCTGCTTAAACAAACACTTTGTGGTGATCCAGACTTGATTATGCATAGGGGAAGGTAAGTAGCTATTCAAGTGCTAAATATTCTTTTCTCCTGAGTGAGTTTGTGAGGAGCTTTGCCCTTGTCAGCTGCAAATGTGAAGAAGATTAAGCCCAGGGAATGAGGGTACTTTGTTGCATGTCACCCTGAGAAGTTTTCTAAGCAGCAGATCACAGAAAGAGGCTTCCCTGCCTTGAAAGGCAGGTGCCAGCTGTGGCTCTTAGCTCCTGTTGGGGTGTTTCATCTCTGAAAAACTGCCTGGATCTGTCAAAGATCTGAGATCTTAATTTCTGTGGCCTCCTGGAGACTGAGGAGATGATTCTCCCACAGGTTCTAATTATGTTAAACTCCATCCTTCCTCTGCTTCTTCTGCTGTGTTGTTGTGATTTGCATCCAGCCTGTTCCCTGTGCTACTGAGTCAGTGCCAAAGCAGAGCCCCCTGGGTTCCTGATCTTTGACACTGCTGTTTGTTTGCAAATACTCAAAAGCAGAATGACAATTGTTAGTGTTCCCAAACCCTCTCATTTTGTTACTAGCACAGTGTAGAGGAAGAGGGGAAGAAGCTCTGTCTCACTCCTGGGAGGGCTGGGTGTTAAGGGAAGTTGTAAAACAATTAAATTGTTTTAAACAAGATTTCCTGGTTAACCAGAGGGCCACCTGCACAAACCTGATTCTCACTAAGCCTTGAATCATATTTTTATTTAAGAGTGGCAGATTGTAATTTGACCAAAGTGGTTTTCTTTGATGAGGTATGTAACACTTGAGGCTTGGGGTTCAGAAGAAGAAAGGTCAAGCATTGGGATCTTCAGCTGAAATCTGTGACAACTGGTAACAAAACTGATGGACCTGAAGTTACTGGTGAGTTAAATGTATAAAAATCAAGGTTTTTTTAGTTCTAATTGGCTATGATTCAATGATCCTGGGTGGAATGACAAGGCGGGAGATTCCTGGAAGTGATCAAATTGTGCTTAGATAAGGCACTTGTAAATAGTAAACACAAATTATTCTTGAAACTGCAGAATTGGTTATATGGGCCAGTCCTTTTAGTGTATTTATTTTGGAAATGTCTTATATAAGGTGATGATATGTAAGTAATGATAAATTATGTTTGCTGGGGTGTTCACAAAGAATCACAGGCCAGCTGGAATGTAGGAACTGAGCCTTACCCTATCCAGATGAAGATGCCATTGCAAGGATATTCACAACAGATTCCCACCACCAGTGGCAACAAGAAACTCCATCTGTTTGAGAGATCTGACTCCTCACATGTGCTCTCCTGGGCCAAGATCCCAATAAACTGTTCTACTCTTCAACAAACACTGTCCATGAGTGTCTGTGGGCAGAGGTGCTACCAAAATGTTCCAGAAGGATCAATCCATGGGCATAACACACTTGGCTCTCAAAGCTGATGGTGTGTTTAACATCTCCCTCAACCCCAGTTCCTTATATTTAAAAAGGGGATATTAATATTCTTGAAGTCTAATGAAAACAGGTCCCTCTTGAAGTGCATAAGGACAATCATGATTAGCTCAGAAAAAAGTCAACAATGGATTCAAACTGTGCAGAGTTTGAATCAGTCATGACAAAAATGGTGTAGAGCTGCCATTGAACAGGGGCATTGAGCTGGAGTTTGGAATACATACCTGGTCTTATGTGCAATGAATGGGGTAGGGGCCCAGTGGAAAAACTCATCTGTGATTAAATCATTAAAGACTTGCACAGTGCCCTTAAAGAATTAATAAAAAGGAATGGAAAGTTACATGGTTGTTCCATTTTTGGTATTTTCTTGACTGCTTAGTGCTTTGACTGTAAATCTTGCTATTGTGTCACATACATTTCTGGACATAAGTGGTAATAAAAATCAGTTCATTAGGGCCAAAAAGCTCATTTACCATATTCCCTTAGAACTTCTTGATGGAATACTTTGTGTCCCATGAGACTGGCCTTATAAGAAGTGGAACATTTTCTTTTCATAAAGTTTTACCATGACACATGCAATAACAAACACTGTGCTATACCAGGATGTGTTTGTGTTTACTCTGCCTGAGATTCCCCATCAGCCCTCACCACTGTTAATAATTCTGTCAACGAAGCTGAGATTTCCATGGGAAGCATATAGGCAAAGTTAAAGAGAGTGAAGGACTAAGGAAAAACAAATAAATTGCATCATGGAAATCTGTGTCCCTGCTGTGTGCTAACAGCATACCAGCATATGGAAGAGTTGCCAAAAAAGGGATTAGGGAACTTCAGAGTTCCTTAGAGGGGAACCAGGGCAGACAAACCTCACTAAAATGTAGATTGGTTTTTCTTGTGGATGCAGATAATTTTCTCTGAGCTCATTTCTGTCTTCCTTCATTCAGTGTCACTCAGAGTGTCTTGATGTATTTCTGTATTTCTGTCTGAGCTACCCCATGATTTTAGATTTATTTTGGCAACATTTTATCTGAGCTGATATCTCTGCAACAGCTATGTTTAAAAAAAAAAATCAACAAACCATCAAAATCCCTTACAAAACCCCAAAATACCATGTGGTGCTAATGTCAAGTTTGATTTAAGAATCAAGTGGACATACGCACCTTGAGCAGGCATAAAGCAGTCCACAGCCTGTAAGTTACTGCTACTGTGAGAAAAAGTAGAAACTTCCCAGATATTAATGAGCACCTTGTAATTGCAGAGTTCAGGATTGACAATGAGATATTTGTAGGTAATGCTGTATTAGTCATGAGTTGCAGTTTGCCATTGTTTTACAATTAATCCTGAAAGACAGGAAGGGATGTATTGTCCTTGCTGTGCAATTATGTTACAGAGGTTCTTTCATTAAACTCTACAGTGGCAGCTGAGCACTTGTTGTTGTGCAGTGGGTGCTTGTGAAACACAGCAGTGACCCTGCTTTCAACTGCACTTCAGGGGAGCAGCAGGAATGTGCATTCCTGCACCTGCAACTCAGCCACAGCAGAAGTGAAGAACACCTCAGAGAGAG
This sequence comes from Calcarius lapponicus, assembly GCA_039654755.1. Lineage (NCBI taxonomy): Eukaryota > Metazoa > Chordata > Aves > Passeriformes > Fringillidae > Calcarius > Calcarius lapponicus. The sequence continues at coordinate 148,984,253 of CM077464.1, read as the reverse complement.
ACACTTCTGTGCTTCTGGCTGTTTCCAACGCTGTTTACCTCAGAGCAGATCACAGAGAAATTGAAGATCAGACATGTTATAAGTGATGTGTCCCTGTACAAGACACCTCTGAGACTGGAGATATTCTTTGTCCATCATCAGTCACATCATGGGAGTGAGCCCTTGCTGGGCAGCAGTCTTTGTCAGCTGCTGAGTTTAGACCCAGCAGCTGGGTGCATTGCAGGTGAGGTCATACTGGCTTCCAGAGATGCCTGGCTAGAAGTAGGCTCATCTTTTAAAGTTTCATGCTGTTGGTTTGACAGGGGAAGTTTTCTCCTCCATTCTTGCTGAAATGCCAGCCAACACAGACAAGAACCTGGTCTTCAGTCAGGTTCTTTCCCAGTTCTTTCCCCTGCAAACATCAACCATAGATTCACGAATGGTTTGGGTTGGAAGGGACTGTAAAGATCACCCAATTCCAACCTCCTGCCATGGCAGGAACACTTTTCACTGGACCAGACTGATATAGCCTCATCCAGCCTGGCCTTGAACACTTCCAGGGATGGGGCATCCACAGCTTCCCTGGGCAACCTGTTCTAGTGCCTCACCACACTCACAGGAAAGAATTTCTTCCTAACATCTGATCTAAACCTGTTCTCTTTGGATTTGAAGCCATTGCCCCTTGTCCTGTCACTACATGCCCTTGTAAAGAATGCCCCTCTTTCTTTCTTTTCTGTTTAAAGTGGTTTTCCCTGATCTGAACTAGGTTGGCTTTGTAGCACAAGTGCCAAGGATCAGGAGGGCTGTGCCCTATGTGAAAAGGGTTCAGCCCCCCTTTGCAGGCTGGCTCCTGGTGAGTGCAGGAGAAGGAGCAAAGCAGAGGAGATCGAACTGTCTGACATTGCATGTTCCCATCAACCTTTATCTAGGCAGGCTGAAGCCTGCCAGTTATAGCCAGGAGTCAGAATAAGCTTCCTAGCTGGAGCTGTGCATTTTAATCAGCTGCTGTGCACTTGGTGGCTGAGCAGTGACATAAAGCAGCTTTTTTAGCTGGATTTTAAAAAGCTTTGAAAAGATACTTTACAGGGAGGATTTTCTCATTATATTAATTTTCTTTGGGCAGGTGCAGACTCTCTTTAGGTAAATATTTCTTACTACAGAAATGTTAAATTTTTTATGTGCCAGATCTTGAGACACTGCACACCAATATTGTGCTGTTGAAGCCAGGAGTTCTGATTTATTTCAGCAGCAGATACAATCTGCTCAGAAAAACAGGGGGGGAAATAAAACAAAAGAGAGAACAGGGAAAGTGAAAAGTAAAGGACAAATTCTGGCAGTTTTTTGTTTTAATAAACTTCACTTTTCAACCCCCAGAACATTATTTTGGCCCCATTTTCCCTGCTGTAGTTGGAGTGCGATAGCCATTGTAAAATCTTTGGCTAAGCTTGGTGGAGCTGATGGAAAGGTTTGCCTCATTTCAGTGAGTCTGAGGGTAGACACAGCATTGGTGGATGTTTTCAAAGAAATACAGACCCATATCAATTTTTTTCTCCTGCTGTGCAGGGGAGATGTCTTAGGGCTGTTGTTGCCTTTGTTTCTTCACAATGCTCCTCTGCCAGCCTCAGTGCTGTCAGAGGCTTCTTGCAGGGGAGGATTCCAGCTCCAGAAAGTGATTCCCATTTCTTTTATTTTTAGCATCAAGATGTCTTTTATTCTGGCTGAAGGACAAAATCCCTTTTCACAGAGTCTGCTTGAACAGCAGAAATGAGTGGCTATTAAAAGAAGGCTTACTGTAAAATAGGATAATAACCTAGTTATTTTGCATTTCTAAGTCATTCTTGAATTGATATTTCCTTTCCTACAATGTACACCAATTAAAAGCCACTGAGTAGTAAAAAAAAGCAGTCTATGCAATAATCTGACAGAGAATCATGAGCTGTGAAATGAAAGAATTATTTTGTTGCATTAATGTAAGAAACCATAGCAAATTCTTACAAAACAGACTTTGTCCCAGACTATTGCTACAAATGTCTTTTAATTCTTGTAAAAGTCTTGTATATTTTAATGCCTTTTATGTACAAATAAACATAGGTGACACATTAGGTTTCAAGGACGGCTTCTCTTCTTGCCAGTCCCCTCAATGCTCCTTGAATGTCCTTCATACTTGAGCACAGGTACAAGGGCTGTGCAAGGCTCTCTTAATCCTGATGCATTAGATCAGACAATAAAAAATATTCCACCAAAAACGGGGGGGGAGAGATTTTTTTTGGAGGGCAGAACATTGACTAGGAATGAATGTAGCAGGATATTCTCTATTAATTGCTAATAGTTAAGAATGATGCATTTCAGTGCCCCTGAGGTTAATGGGAAGTTTGGGGCAGCCCTCGGTCAAGCTGTTTAGCAAATATCATCAAACCCCAGCCGCAACTGCACTGCAGATTTGGATGCAAGAATGGAAGAGGACAGATGAAGCTTGTAAACAGACAAGGCGCTCATTATGCTAACTTGATTGTAGCTAATTAAAAAGGGATATTAGCTGATTGGATTACAGGGGATGGAGCAGAATGACCCTTTGTTCATGCCTGTGCTTGCATCAGTAGGATTCTCTGTTCTGTCCAAGAGCGTGTCTGCATTATCCTCATTCTCGTTTCTTCTCGCCTGCTTTCAGGGACAGATGCTCCCTCACAGTCTGCTCTCCAGAGCAGCATGCCAAGCTCCCCAAAAGCTGCTGTGCCAGGCTGGCTGCTGCTCTTGTTGCTGTGCTGTCAGGCCATGGCAGGGAGAAGCTGCTGTTTTGCTCGCTGGCTGTCTCCGTGGGTGTGCAGAGCTGCCTGCTCTGATCCCAGCTTGGAACAGAGAATCAGGAAACCACATCCAGCACCTTTCAACACCATGCCAAGCAGGGCCCTTATTTCTTCCATGTTGTTTGACATCCTCAGTTTCCGTAACAGAATCTTTTGCCACATCCCTGGCAGCGTTCAAGGCAGGCTGGATGGGGCTTTCATCAAGCTGGTCTAGTGGAAGGTGTCCTTGCCCATGGCAGGGCTTTGGAACTGCGTGATTTTTAAAGTCCCTTCCAACCCAAACCTGCTGTGATTCTATGAAGTTTCTTGTGCAAACTTTATAGAATAATTAGATGGAAGTATTGTGCACCTACTAGATGTGAGACATTACAGACACTTACTGCCATTCAGGTTAGAAAAGCAGCAATAAAAGAATGTGGATTTTGGAACTAAATATGATAAAAGCTAAAACAAAGCCTGACATTCCTGTTTTAGTCCTTCATACAAAATAACAGGATACCATTGCATAATCTTTTTATTCTTGACCTGTGAAAACACAGCTCTTAGAAATGCAGTCTTGGCTGTGTACTAATTCTCCTGCCTTTTGGAGGACTGAGATTGTTATGATTTGCCATGGCTGTCTCCTGTTTTAAATTCAGAGCAGAATGGCAGACAGACAGAACTGCGAGAGCAGGCAGCAGTGTTAAGAAGCCTGAAGAGAGGCTTGCATATATACTGGGCAAGGAGAGAGGGATATGAAGTCTTTTTCTGCAAAGAGATGAGCCAAGCAAGGCTATTTCCAGATTTTCTAGTTGTCCATGCCCCTCTCATCCTGTTAAGAAGGCAGACATAGAATCACAGTATTGACACTAGAAGCTTCTCAGTTCATTGATCATTTGAAAATAGAGTGACCACCAGAATTACAAAGAAAAGAGGAATGATAATGAAAAAGCTTGGCACCTCTATTGATGAACCACCATATCTTGCAGTTGAAACCACACTATGGCTGATTCACTGTGCATAATTGTTTGTTAAAAGCATTATTTTTACCCCACTTAGTGTCTCTGTCTGTTAAAGTCACAGAACGTCGGTTCAGATCTCATCTGCCCCATCTTTATCCCTGTTGATGGGCAGGTCCCCAATGTGCACAGCTCATTTTGGCCCATGGAACAAGCATGGAGAAAGGCCAGTGCTTTTAGAGGACTGTTATCTCAGGACAGGTGTCTAACACAGTTGAACATACTCCCTTCTGGAGATGCCTTTTTCCATTATCTGCAGTTAATGGCTTGGTAGAAGGAGACTCTTAGATATCCAGGGTAAACTTGGCTGACAGAATCTTTAGGTATTCATGATCTGATTTGAAGATTTAATTGAGGCTTTTGTTATAGTCAAGGCAAATAGAGTGTGACAGTCATCTGAGGTCTTCTTGAGATCATCTCAGCCTGTATGAAGATTATTCCTATAACTCATAGTTTGTATGAACAATAAGAATCATTTACTGGGTCTCATCCTAAATTCCATTGAACACCCTGGTTAGGTGTCTGTTGACTACAAGTAATCTTTTGGTGACTTGCTCAGATACTGACATTCCCAGTAATAGATCTTGTGAAATAAGAAAAATGCTATCTCACCATTGATCTGAAGTTTCTTATCAAGAAAAGTATTGATCACTCAGTAGTGAAAAAGTTTGGATTGCCATTTTCCCATTGAGAGATAGAACAGTTGTCATAGTGCATGCAAATATTAAGACCTGAGAACACAAACCCATGATTTTTTTCATTTTAAATCACAAATACAATATTCATTACCCCTTGTTTTTAAGGCTACTGGTTATCTAATTTTGCCTAGGAAATTTAATTCAGGGATCTGGAAATGCAGAGAGAAAAAAGAATCCCTTTTAATAACAAAGAATCAGGACCTGGTACTGAAAGAAAACCTTTGATATGGGAAGGATTCAAGAATGATCCAAGAGCTGTTAAGGGAATCTCAGTCAGATTCCAGAGATGCTACTGGCATTGTGGTTAGAAATGAAAGGTGCTGACATTATTATTCCTCTGAATCCTGGTAGATTAGATTGGTAACAGCATACCCTGATATGACAAAGTAGGGCAGACACAGCAGGGAGCAGGACTGCTGAACGGTGGATTTTTGGCTGCCCTAGGACAGGTGAATAGCAGCAGATTTTGTAGTCAGAAAATAGGGCACTCTTACTGTGGGGGGCATGTGACCCAGCAACAGCCACCTTGTTTGAAAGGAAATTCTGATGTCAATCCAAACAGCAATGCAGGCAAGGGAGGCCATGGAAATCTGCTTTGAAAGATGGAGATTTATTTTAAAAGTTTGGGTTTTGGTTTTTTTTTTTTTGTTTGTTTGTTTTTTTTTGTTTGGTTTTTTTTTTTTTGTTTTTTTTTTTTTTCTTTCCTTTATTTCTTTTTTATTTGCTGGGCTTTAAAGAAAACTTTGAGCCTTCTGTTTTGTGTAGATTGGTGCCTATTTCATGTTGAAAATACCATTTAGTTGCAAATCTTATGAAGACAAACTCATTGCATTGTTGCCTGGATAGTTTTTTTCTCATCTGCAGGGTCTAAATGAGAATTCTTCCACAAATATCTGTCTCTCTTCAGTGAGAAAGTAAAGATAGTGATAAAAGGATTCACGTACAAAACTCTGATGGATGGTTCCCTATTCTGTTTAAGTTCTGAGTAGTGTCAGTAATGCTGCTTTGGTTTCTCACAGGTCCTTTCCAAGTTTGCTGTTTAGAGTTTTTACAGTCTGTCTAAACTTACATGAGGTTCATGTCCTCTGTTCTGAAATGGGGAGAATTCAACATCTAAAAACATTTCAGTAAGGCATTTTAAATTCAGTAAATGTGTTGATTTTATATTTTAAAGTTCAACTGAGGGTGAGGACCTTGGAATGATTGCTTTGGAAAGGTAAAGTAGCCTAGCATGAGCAGCTGACACATCTAAATTATATATTTTACTCTTGAATGCTGTAATTTGAAGAAGTTTGGATAAGAGTGGATTTTGCTGTGTGAGTGTACACAAGATGCCCCTTTAAAGACCTTTGCCCTCCTATTTTCTGTGATTCTCACTGTAAAATGAATTGGAAAGTATGTAAGGAATTTGACTGAAGACTTTCATAAACCCCCAAACTTTCTGAAGGTCATTTTCTTGACTGTGTCCCTAGACATACAAATTTGGACCACACTGAAAAACAGATTCCCCTGAATATGGGATTGAGATAGAATGAATATAGAACAGTTTAGCTATTTAAATTCCAATGTCTGTTTCCCACAGCTATAAAAGTCATCAAGTATCTACCCTACACTATCCTTCTAAGACTTGAAAACAAAAAAATTTCCTACAATTCCCTGAGAAGTAAAAAACAATAATGGGTGACATAATTTCATAATATTCATCATGAGAATAAACCTTTGGTTTAGGTTATTTTTGTTGTTGGGTTTACTTGATTGTTGTTTTCTTTGGTGATTTTTTTTTTCTTTAGTTGAAATAGGTGAGATGAGTTGGTACAATTTATTTCATCCTCCTGTTAACGATAACCAACCTGTCCATCTTTACCTACATCTCATGTTATTGTCAAACCATACTGACAGGCTGGATATTTGATGGCTCTAAGAATTCTGTCTTTAGGAAGTGCCAGAAACTTTTTCTTTCTTTTTTTTTTTTTTTTTTTTTTGGCCTGTGATTGACAATTTCAGGAAGAACTACAGCTTTCCACCTTCCTTGCAGACATTATCTCACAGAGGCATCAGCTGTTGTATTTTACTTTAACTTTCTGTGAGTTATGTGCCATGCTTCCAGTGGCAGCAGAATCATGCCCCCAGATGTCTGTAGCCATGAATCAAACATAGCTTCTCCACATTAATGGGTTATTGACTAAAAGAGCCTGGAGTTGCTGTATGATTCATTTTGCCATTCTTGTGAATGCTGAACTTCAGTGTGTCATTTGACCTACATACTAACCTGGGAAACTGCTCTACAAAAGATATTCAAAGTCAGATTTTGCCTAGTTTATGTTAACAGAATTCCCTAGAGATTTTTGTCATGCAGTTGATTAATTTATTACTGGAACACATTATAGGTGGCACTGAGATCATTCTTTTAATTTACTTCTTGTGACCCATTCTGCCCTCCTTCTATTTCAGTAAATTTTATTCTCTGTCTCTGATTAGTAGTTTCAACTTAGGTTCATAGAGTCTGCATTTGAAAAATACGTATTAAATCATCTAGGACAACTTTTGTCATTACTAAAGCTGCTGTGTAGGTAACACATGGGGGCATCATCGTAGGCATTTCTGTAGCAAGGATGTGTCAGAGTGTTTGGCAGTGAATTCACATCACAGGACAGAGTTAACCAGACTGTTTTCCATCCCCTGCTCTTTGCTAGGAGCCTCTGCCTTGAATCAGTCACAGAGTGACAATTCATCTCAGCCTCTGATTTGACCCATATTGCTTTTCTGAGCTACCTTGTAGTGGATTTGAACACAAATCACACAATAAGTGGCTGTAGAAATAAAAGAAGAACCCAGGGATCTGGGTGAATATAGTATTTTGTGAGTCATTAGATCTGTCTTTTCTGTGTGATTCAGGCACATTTCTTGTCTGCCACATTTTGAGTCTGAGTTTCACAGAGTGAACTTGTCTCTCAATAAAGGAAGCAATGATATTCAGCCTCATACATTACTACCAAAAATACCCTTCAAAACAGCTAAATTCTGATCACAAATATCTTTATTGCTGGTGAAGGGGAACTAGGCAGAAAGGTCACAATTTGACTTTCAGATCTCCAATTACATCTGAAAGGCTGGCATTTGGTGCATGTGTGTGAGGATCATTTCACTTGCAAATCGAGCATATTTATTGACGGATTCTCCTTATGTCTGCTTCTTTCATACATCTCCTTGTCCATCTCATTCAGACAGTCTCAGAATAAGGATTACATTTATGGATTGGAGGGGTGAAAAAGAGTTACCAAAGGCCAGTTCCAGTGCTGTCATTTCATACAGCCATTTACTTGAAGATATCAAGATCATTCTGAAAATATTTTAAATATTTCACTCTCATAAGTCCAAAATGAATGTTAGTTATGGAAGTGCCTGATATTTAATAACCTTTGTCTATATGCTATTATTCCCCCTAGCTTCTATCAGTGTTGGTTTATGGCCTGAACACTTCATCTTGCTCTCTACTATTTACTTTCCTGATTAATAAAAACCCCTAATTTAGCAAAACTGACCATATTTTTACCTAGTACTCTCTTCTTAGATGAGCCTCCATTCTCTTCTCCATGCCTTTTGTCTGTGACTCACTTTAGCATGTACTGTTTTCTCTTGAACACCAGTGACCCCACCTAGACATAATGTTTCAGAGGCAGCTATACCAGTTACACACCAGTTTGCAACCACAACAAAAATTGAGAACTTGTTCCTCACCTGTATATTCAGTAATATATTGAAACAGCTTCTAGAGCAAGACTCCATCCTTATAAGGGAAGAAAATAAACAGATAGAAACCCTTTTTTTTTGAGACACAGGGGAATTTTAGTAGTGTGAGGTGTTCAGTCTCTTACCAGCACATGAATAGAATTAAATAGTAATACTGATGTGCCTTGGCACTTCCATCTTCAATAACCTTTGCTATCGTTATCTACTTGTTCCTCACTGCATACATGAAAAGTAAAGAAAGTTGATTTCTTAACAGAGACACCCTAATTATAACATCAATGAAATAATTCGGCTATTTAAAATAGAAATATTTTGGAAAAATGTGCAGTGACACAATGCAAAAGAAAATTATATGCTAAAAATTATATATCCCAAAACAAGAATGGTGAACCTCTTCCCTGAATTTTTAATCATTTCCTTAAAACATTACTAAATTAATAAATTACTAAAAAGAATAAAAAAGCCCCTAGACTATTGTGAGAAGTTTTTTCATAAGAAACATAATATTTCTCTTTAATATTGGTGAAATGCTTCAATACTAAAGCAATATTGATGATGGAAGAGTATGACTCCATGATATCAACTTGAACCCAGTGCATCCTTTGACTCCCCGGCTCTGTGCCTTAAGACAGGCAGGAGTTTCAGCTATCCTGGGCCTGACTGTGGGTCCCTCCATCATTTTAATACTGATCATGGATTTATTAATCAACTGGCAGGAGACACCAGCCATGCTGGAGATGGAGATCTTAATGCCTCATGGTTGGGGTCACTTGGTGGCTAACTTCTTGGGGTAGCTTAAGAGTGGCTTCCAAACCCAAACCATGCTGCTTTTTTTGTCTCAGAAGATCCAGATCACGTCACTAACCTTGCATCTGAGGATTCTTGGGAAAGGCTAGTTCCTGTGAGAATAATTAAACAAAAAGATACCTAAAAGTCAATCCCTGGCCTCAGCTTGGGTTTGAGCTATTATCTGGATCTAAGAGTCTTCACTCATTATTAAGGTATGCAAACTGTTCCCTATGATGATCATCTCAGAACAGCAAGAAACAGGGAGAAATCCAAAGCTCACTGGGTCAAACAGGCTTTGCCTGTGGATTTTTTCAGGGATAGCACCATGGTGTCTTAAATTAGATATCAACAAGTCTGACTCAAGTTGCTCCTCAAGACTACAGCCAGATTGTAAACCGTCTGCTCCTGATGGGAACAGATACTTCGGAAGAGATTTCAGTGTGCTCTTGCTATCTCTTTTCTGCTCCCTAACATAATTCGTAGATCAAGTAGGATTTCTGTATATATTCCAAATTTTCAGATAGAAAATGATACCACAGGGTTCAGATGGTTTCCTAGACCATGGAGGAAGATAGAATTGAATGTTTCTGTAGAGGTCTAGACTTAACAGCGCCCAAAGTAATTAAAGACTGATTCAGATTGATACCAGAGATTGTTCAAATGTCAGCAAGAGCTAAAGACAGATCACCTATATCCAAATAGAGGGTCTATGGATGCCAATCAAGGGTAGTGCCAAGACCCTGTTTTGTAAACAAGTGTAGAGCTGGAAATCAGCAGATTAAATTGGTGTTTTGGGAAATAGGCCTAACTAACAAAAAAGAAAATGAGTCAGTGGGACCTACAACATTTTTTCACAGAATCATGGAATCATAGAATATTTTGGGTTGAAAGGAGCCTTTAAGATGATACAGTTCCAACCCCGCAAGCATGGGCAGGGATGCCACCCATGAGATCAGGTTGCCCGGGGCCTCATCCAACCTGGCCTTGAAGGCTTCTTGGGATGGGACATTCACAGCATTCCTGGGCAACCTGTTCCAGTGCCTCATCTAACAAGGCTTTTTGGGCTATTTTTTTTTGACATTTATATGAGTGATAACTGAAGAAGAGGTGGAAAGGATCAGAGTCATTCCTTCTGTCTGCTGAACTCCAAAAATCATTGATGTTGCTGAACTTTCATATATTCACTTTGAGAGATGACTGGGCAAATTGGATAGGAAGAAACGTGTTTAGCATTTTTTCCTTCTTTGTCAATTGGCTTTTGCTAAAGCTTGAGCGGCCCAAGGTTATACAGTCTCTATCTTATCTTCTCTTTCCCTTTCTACACTTACTTTTTCTCTTTCCCATTTTTTCTTGCCATGTGCTTAAAATGGATCATGTTCAGAGAACATTTGGCTGTGAACTCATCACCAAAAAGGCAGCTAAATAGCAATGTTCTGAAGAGCACCACAATGACATAAGTTTGCCAGGTCTCCAGGTGGCCTGAAAGTATGTTGTGTCTGTCTGTCTCCTACAGTGAGCATGTTTACGAGAGTTAGCACCAAAATCAGAAATGGCAGGTTTTATCCTTGCTGTTCTTTTCTCTCTCCTGTGTGCATCCTGTTGTTACTCTGTCCAAGGAAACTGCTTACAACTCAAATAAGAGCAACAGAGATAATTCTTATCTTGTCTTATTTTTTCTTCCCTAAAGGCAGTTGCATTTGAGGTCAAAGGCTCTTTCTAGCTATTACCTGCAGGAGAAAAAATGGGGGATGCTGTTTTTCCAAAGAAGAAATTTCAAAATCTGGCAATATTTTACTATGAAATATTTGCACTGCTTTCCCCCTCCCCTTCATTCTCTCCTTCCTCATTTTCCTGAGGTCCAGCATTGCTCTGAACCAAACTATCAGTCCTGTAAAGTTTAGTAATCTGGTGATTATAGTCTGTTATGAATGCACTACTGGAATGAAAGAGTAATGCTGATGTGCCTTGGCACTTCCATCTTCAATCTTCCCAAACCTGAGATAGTCCTTCTTCATTCACCAGATCTCACAAGGAAACAAGCTGCAGGCAGAATCCAACCACATGAACAAAAAAGAATGATTCACAATGTGAAATCTGCTGCTGACTTTGAAGTAACATGATTTCAGTCTTCCTGAGCCATCCCCCTGCTTTTTGAACTGATGGAGATGTTAATGCTTGTGACTAATGCATCACTGCCCAAGGCTGGCATGTCCTAGTCAGACTGTATACGAGGGTGTCTCTGTCTCCCAGTTTCTGAGGTGAAAGCACCATTTTAGATGGAAAAAACTTGTTCAACTACCTTTAAAATCAGAAAGGCAAAAGCAATGTGCTTTCCATTCTGGAGTAGCCACCAGTACAGGCTCTTCTCTCCCATGGCAAATCTGAGTTTCAAAAACCTGACCCGGTGCCACAGGAAAGAAAGAAATGTCTGTCACTGGCTTCACTGCACTTTTCATCAGGGTCTGAGTGGGTCAGGTGTAAGTGGTTTGTGACACCACAAACATCCACAGCCCCTCTGGATGATGTCCTTTGGGAAGATCAAAATCAACAGCCATAAAACACAAACCCAGGAAGGGGCACAAATATGTCTAAATGTGAAGTGATTTCATGGTGTTGTTTTTACCTTTAGCTTTACCTGGTACATAAATCTGAGGCACAGAATGCTGGGCTGTTCCTGAGCAGTGAATTATGGTGGGTCTTGAGGAGGAGTGTGGGACAGATGTACCTGTCTGACTGCTCTCCTGTGACTCCACATAGGAATGAAAACCTGATCTGACATCAGAGCTAAGGATGGAGCATTTCCCCTGGTTAAGCTAGAAAGAATCTCTTTCCTATTGCTTATTCTCATCATTTTATTACATGTTTTACATTGTGGTTGTCTTCAGCATTTTTTGAAAGTTTATGCTGGGAACCTGATCCTCTGGCATGAATAATCCTTTAGTAAGTTGACTTAAACCTATCATATTGACTGCCATTCTCACTGCTGTTTTGAAGTCTTGAAAAGTCTTGAACTTTTGAAGTCCCTCATCTCATGAGCTGTCTGTGGCCATGAGACGTTCCCTTTGCCTTTATGAAATCCAAGTGCATTATAAAACTCTTGTTCACTATTTGCACACATGCTCTGAGCCAGTGTGGCTGGTCTGTTATTTCCTATTACATGGAGAACCTGCTTGGCAACATCAGCCTGACCAAAGCTTGTCTGTATTTGTGTGCCTGACAGCTGACCTCCATTGAAATTGCTGTTGTTTTGGATCCACTCAGTGCATCACACCATTTACAGCAAGGGGAGTTTTCAGTAAGAAGCTGTAGACCTGAGAAATGTCCCTTCAGAGAACAGGAGATCTCTCTCTCTCTTGCACACAAATTTCGTATCTCACCTCAAGCACTTAGTGATAATGCTCATATTTTCACTTGCAGTATTGCAAGTGTGTAGAAGGCCAGAGAATCTTGAATATGCAGAAAAATAGAAAATTATTCTACTGTTCTGGCAAGTTTTATCACAGAGCAACGGAGAAATAACTTTCTCCACTTTACTGATACAGAGAATGAAGTTTTCAAATACTGATGTGTCAGCATTTGAAAAACTTAAAAATATTTAAAAAATAATGTTGCTGGACATTTGTTCTGAAATGGAAATATAAGAGAGCATTTCAGAGTTTTCTGCTGTATTCACTTGCACATCCCATAGGTTTTTTGTGATTATATCCACATGCACATTTATCTATGATGCAGGAAATACAAAAATATGTAGACATATTGAAAGCTTATGGTAAGTAGAAATGTGTTTAAATCTTATCCTAGACATTAAGTCTAGAAAAACTTGCCCTCAATAGCTTCAGCTGGAATAAGTAATAATATCTGAACTAATAAACTAAAAAGGGGTATGACATGGGTGCAAGAACTGTCCAGACTGTGCAGCGTCACCTTGCTACTTGGCATGGCTGTGACCAGGGTAGTTTCCTCAAAGACCACACCTTCAGGAGCAGTACAGGCAAGCATGACTCCCTTAAGGAACAGGATGAGGCCAATCTATGGCAGGGGGAGAGGGAAGTGACCATATGGGGCACAGAATCCCAGAATCCCAGAATGGGTGCGGTGGGAAGGAACCGCAGTGGGTCACCTGGTCCAGCGCAGAGCACACGGCACAGGATTGTGTCCAGACAGTTCTGGAATATCTCCAGTGATGGGAGACCCTCTCAGAGCAGCCTGTAATGCAGTGCTGTAACCATGCAGTGCTATGCCAAGGTCCCATTAACGAGAGATGCCTCTGCCCCAATTAAGGTGCAAACAAGACCATATGCTAAAGACAAAAATATGGATTTTATTTAACTATGAATGTGAGGTAAAAAGATGGAAAGAGGGAGAGGAGAGGAGAGGAGAGGAGAGGAGAGGAGAGGAGAGGAGAGGAGAGGAGAGGAGAGGAGTCAGAGTGCTTCAGAAGTCTCACTCTACCAGTGGGCAGGGTAGATGTCAGAGGTGTCAAAAATGTTGCAGTGATTGAGGGCTGGACTATGCTTGAATCCTTTGAAGAGGTGTTGAATGGAATCTGGGACCTCAAAGCACCAGAAAAACAAAACAGGGTGTGAAGGAACACCCCTAGCCAAAAACAAGAATAATCGGCATTTCCCAATTAATTTTGCCCTGTTCTTCCCTCTCAGGGACTCCAAACAGCATGAGAAAAGGCAAGAAGCCTAAAACTTTGGGTTTCCACCTATTGTCAGGGTGAGCAAGTGGAGCCCAGCTGGGGTTGCTGTTTGTGGGGCTTTGCTGCACTGCTCACAGGGGTGTTTTCTTCCTGGTGTGTTGCCCTCAGAGATAAACAACATTATTCTCCCCTCAGCTAGACATTATAAGGAGCATTAGTCTTATTGTTTCCTTATATTGTCTCTTTGTTTTCCATTTTGATGTTAACAGCTCTGATGTGCTCAAGGAAAGCAAATGCTCCTGCTTTAGAGCCCTTGTTTTAGGGGAAGGTGCTTTCTGTCCATCTACCCTGTACTCTGAGCCAGGTTCCTCGTTGGACAGCAAGGTGGTTGTTTGTCTGAGCCAAGGGCCAGGCTCCTCTCTGAGGAGCTGAGATGTCACACACCATCTGCACAGAGAGCCTGAACCAGCCTGGAGAGAAACCATGTCCAGCCAGAGCTGAGCTGCACACCATGAAGATAAGGAAACCAAATAAAAGAAGAACACACTTCAAAGATCTTTCTTGACTTGCCTGCCTTCCTCAGTCCAGGCTATTCTGGGCATTACACATGTGGGCATTACAGATCTCCGAAGTAACCATATTTCTAAATGTGGACAGTTTTAGGATGTTTTTCTGTCCAAGCTTTATTGCATTTGGTGAAGACAGTAGCACACTGGCCCATGTTCTTGGCTTAGGACTTGATTTGCTTTTCTAGTACATAGGCATTAAATTTTAGCCCTCATTGCATCCCTCAGGAACTTCTTATTTTCCTATTTATTCAAAACACACAAATCACAAGCACTTTCCCAGCACAAATGTAACTCATTCTAAATCCCTGCTAATTCAACAAGACACCAGTTTTACTAATTGCCACCTTGATTAATCAAAGTGGAAATATTTAAGATGCCATCTGCTTCCAGATAGACAGGTCATTTAAATTTGTTTGTTAACTGAGTTTGAAATACAAAATTTGGCCAATGTCCCTCTATTAATCAAGCTCATATTGTATATTATCATTTTGCCTTCCTGATTACCTCTTCAATAGGATCATATGGTTGTGTTCATGACTTCAGCAGTGATGGGGATTGTTGCCTAAGGCCTGTCATCCTTTCTAGAGGACCCAGCAAACCAGAATTATTATTCTGCTGCCTATCAGTGTAGGCTTTTAAAAGACCCTAATTTCTTTCGTCCTGAGTTCAGCTCCAATGTGTTTAGATTTTTTAAAAAAAAGAGCCCCAAAGAAACCCAGTTTAGCTGGGGAGATGAGAAGATTTGTCACCATCACATTGAGCATATACCTACAGATACACTCAGGGATGGGAACAGCAATTTAGAAGTTTTTGAAGTTCATCTCTCCTGCAACTCAGGTCTCAAAATGCAGTCAGTCCCTGGGAGTGCTGGTACAGCTCAACACCATTGATTGGTGACACAATCTGCCTGCTCCAAAGTGAGTGTAGGCACATCACTGTGCCAGGATGGGTCTGTTCGTATTGATGGGAATAGTGACACATTGATTCCTTATAAAAATTTTAAATGAAGGGTCACATCAGGCTGTAAGCAGTCTGATCCACAGCCCCCTGATACCAGCTGGTCAGACTTGTGCTAGTGTTTGTGGGCTTTGGGGTGTGCATCTTCACAAGAGGCTGCTGCGTGAAAGAAACAAGTGCTTCAGTAGTTTCTCCAGTGTGCACTGTGAGAGCTTTAGGGTAGAAGCTGCATTTTGACAGCAAAATTCTTCTACTGAAGTATCTTTTATGTACTTTGATCACAGTGCTCAAAGGATATGTTGGCTTTGGTCTTATCTCTTACTCTCTTCCACACAGGCATTAAGTGAAGGATTTAAAGCAGTCACCAGTGCCTGTTTAACAGGAATATTTTCTGAACTGACTTTTACAGGATTTTAAAAATTATTATTAAACATTAGGAATATCATATTTGACAGGTCAACAGATTATTGGGTTTTGGCTTAAATATCAAAAGCCACAATTCTTGGCACATTTCAGCACACTGAGGAAATGCTTGAAATTCACAGCAAATAAAATATTTAAAAGCTGATTACCTAATCTTCTGCAGGGAGACTGATGGGGAGGCATGCTACAACTTGGCACTATGTTTAGCTGAATTTTTAGCTTCTTACTTACTGATCCACTTTTACAAAATGTATGTGGGAATAATGTCTAATGTCTTGGAGCCTTCAGCAAACGTGAGGGTATTTCAGGCCTCTCTATCTCTCTGTCTTCCTGCTTCTGTAGGAAGGGACCTTAAAGATCACCTAGTGGCATTTCCATTTTCATAGGAATGTGTTGTGATGAGGAAAATGCACAAAGATTACTCCACCTATCTCACTCTTCCCAGGAATAGTCCAACAGACCACTGTTAAAAGAACATGAGAGGCAACTCACAAAACAATGAGAGAAATGGGATGAGACCCTGCTAACTTCAGATGTACAAGATCCACTGACTTCTACAAGCCTGGAACAATTTAATTCAGCTGAGGAGTTACCTTAACATTAGATATTAACAGTGACAGTCTCTTGAAGCCTGTTCCACTGATCTTTGTGGGAAATTTGCCATTGCCTCTGGTCCTTGGCTGCTGGGCTGGAGTTCAGGCACATTGGCCAAGATTCACAAAGCACCATTGCTCTGCCCTCCCATGAATTTCAGTGGGATTCAGGCAGTGAAATTACTCTATGAATCTGGGCCTTCATTCCAAGAAATTTGAAAATTTGAAGAAGCTTTTTTAGCACGCGCTGTCTTCAGAGACTGTGGGTCATTCTGTTTGTTTGTTGAAGCCAATCACTCTATCACACAGCTAATGCACAAATTAATGAAATTAATGGGCACCTACCTTCTTCCTGGTATCAGGGGTCTTTAGATACCATTGCTGGCTCGCCTGTTAAAAGCACAGAACTTGGCTTTTGGCATGAAATGTAGGTCAAATCTCAGAAGCAGAAGGTCAGAGCAAGGCCAGGTGACAGGTGAAGAGCTATCCTGGCAGGAGGCCTAGTCATAGACTCCAACACCACATATACTTCTGGAAGCTGTTTTTTTATGGGTTCCCCTTTCTTTTTGAGCTTCTGGCAAATCATTTAGGTGAACTGATCAGCAAAGTGGGGCTGAAACCCAGGACTTTTCAAATTCCTACCCAGCATCATTAGTTACCTTTATGCTCCCAAGGCTGGTGGCCTTCAATGAGTGCAGCTTGCCTTAAAATGGGAGAGAAGGGTCTCTATGATTCATATATTTCTCAGACACTCCTTCCTATTGAATTTGATAATTTTTGCTGATGCATGACACATACAGAAGGTTTCTCTGTGCAGTTGTCCTCACTGTGTAGTGGAGCAAGACCAGTACACAGCAGGGTAATATCTTAAGGGATGCATCAAAGAAGGAAGCAGCTGGGTAAACTTTTGAGCAAGGAGTTTGGTACCTGGCTGTAACCCAGGGCTTCTCTCTAACCTTCTTGCAGCCATTTTAACAGGGACAGGTGCTAACAGGGAAGAGATCCCATGTTCATCTCTGCCTCAGCTCTGCCTGGACTTCTATTCCTGAGTCAGTGTAGAAATGTGACATATATCCTAGGGAAGGGCTGCCAGAAATAGGATTTTCTCTTTGTAGTTCAGCTGGGCCACCTTAGGTCCTTCAGACTAAAGGAAGAATGGAGAGCTTTTACCTATACATACAGGGCAGCATGTAGAGAAATGATGCAGTAACTTACTGCATCGAGGAGAAGCAAAGGAAAGATACCCTGGATCGTCCCAAATGACACTGGATAAAGGCCACATGGACTGAAATGAGCCCATTGTGCCTCAGGACCCCACTGCTGTCCTTGGAAGTGCAGTCAGTGAAGCTGATGCAGCTCAGAGAGAATTCAGCTCACCCTGGAGTGGGCAGCTGGTGTCTGCATGGCTGGGTCACTCCTCAGGACCCATCAGCTGTACTGATTAAAGGTCTTTTCTGCAAAAAGAGTTTAAAATAGCCAGCATTTAGACAGGTACCATTGAGGACAAATGTGTTTCTTTACTCTTGAACTGTCTTCCACCCAAGACAGCTTTGTTTTTTTCCAGGGTGAATGGTTGAGTTCAAATCACAGGCAAAATTCCAGCTATGAGCTCAAAGTGAAAAAAAAATCATGCCAAGAACTTAGCTTTATGTATAGGACAGGTATTTATACTCCTTTATCCCACCTATAATATAAAAAAAGAACAAAAGTTCCCTCAATCAACACATTTTTGTGATGGATTTTAATTTGATTTTAGTGCAAGCACCTTAATTGGGAGCATAATTCCTCTTTTGGAAGTGTTAAGTCAGGGAATAAGGACTTTGTTGTTGACTAGGTGAGACAGTAACACCAACCCAAAGATGCACTCAAAAGACTTAACAACCCACATCAAAAACAGACAACAGAAGGAAAGGAAAGATGGTGTGGGGAAGTCAGTCTGGCAAAACAGGAAACTAAAGGCAGTGTTTCACGTGGGATCTAGGCAGGGTAGGGATTAACAAGAGAACCTTAGATTAATCTGGAGGGAAAGAAAAGTTTTGATTTTCAAAATATGGCATGGCACCTCTCTCAGGCTACTGGTATAGCAAAATAATGCAAGACCTAGAGATAATCGATTTGAGGAAACATCTTGAACATCTCTGCATAACAGCCTGGAGAAGCCTACAAAAATGGTTTATTATGAATGGAAGTCTGCACTGGCCTGTCTATTATTATTTTCACTGAAACTCAAGAGGATGGAATAGGAAACTTACTTAGGCAGTTTGCAGGTACCACCAAGTGGGGTCTGATTAAACCTGCTCATGTGTGGTTAATTTCACTCAGTAGATATTATCTGAGAACTTTTTAAGAAAATGGAGAAATTGCAGTCCAGAAAAGGTTTCAGACATAGCCCTTAGGCAGAGAGTCTCAATTATAGAAATAAAAGTGGGAGAAAACAGCTTTGCAGGAGAACTTCTGGAAATTGCAGTGGGTGAGAAGCTGGCCTTGACTGAGTAACCAAATTCATGCTCCTACAGCAAAAGCAGATACAGGAGGACAATAATCATCCTGTGAGTAAGACCTCAGTCTGTTTTGTGAGCACCATGTGGAAACAGAATTTGGGGAAAGCTGGGGAAAGCCCAGGGAAGAGCCATGTGTCAGATAGAGATATTGTGCTAGTGACATGCATTGGAAGGTGGACAGGACTGGGGTTGCTCACTCTGGGGAAGACTGACAGGTGTCAAGAAACAGGGGTCAATATACAACAGATTGCTGCAAAAATCATCTGTTCTCCATGTTCATTCCATGTGGGACATGATGCAATGAGGAACATGGAATGGGGCATGATGCAATGAGGAAATATCTCAAAGAAAAGACTTAATTTGGAAATTAGAAGAATGTTTTTTAGCAGTGAATCTAGCTGAATAAGCAAAAAGAATGTGGGAGGCAAGGAAATGTCTCTTCCAGGAGGTGCAGCATTTTGATAGCTGTCTATGCAGAACAGATTCCAGCCTGGGACTGCCAGCTGTGTGCCCCCTCCAGCCTCATTTCACTCTGATTCCACAGTGCTGTAACGTGGGGATGGCAGAATTGATGGATGTTCATCAGTAGAACTTGACAGCCCACTAATGTGGCACAATACCACAGGCAGCCCAAGGATTTGCCTGTATACAGGAAATTCAGTGGATAATTCTGAAAAGAGCTTAAAGCTTTAAAGAATGTTCATTTGTTTTCCTCTAAATTTCATTTTCTATTTTATGTTGTTTTATTTGTAAGCAGGATGCTCCATGAAGTGCAGCTCTGTTGTGTCCCACGGGCTGGTTTCCCTGTGGTTATTCACCCTTTGGTTTCTTGTGGCTGTCCAGTTAGTCCTTTCCAAGAGGGTTGAGGGCATACACCTGCAGGTGTTGCCTGCACTCTGCCTTGACTGAGGAAAGGGTGAATGAGGCTGTGTGGGGAACCAGTCTGTGCTGGAGATTTTGGTGTCTCGCCCAGGGTTGGCCCTGCTGGGCACTGCTGTGGATGGCTGACAGCACGAGCCAGACGCCCACTCCCAGCCAGGCTTTTACCAACATTTAATTTAATGTACCCAAACTAGCACAAGTTTGGGTATTGGCCAAATTAACAACCTGAGGAACAGGTTCTAGTTCAAGCAGGCCATGGAATTTAATTATCTTGCTGTCTCTTGTCACTCCTGCAGTTTCGTTAGAAGCTGTGTACATGGATCTGGCTCTTACTCACTTCCTAATGGGAAGAGACAGAAAGGCTGGAAAACCAAATAAGTATGTATATAAAAAAACCTTAATAATTTTCCCAGATCTACTTTATCTTCAGTTTTGACTGTGTTGAACAGACAGTCTCTGACTGGCAAGAATAATACACCCATAATCTTGAGCTCAGGCCAGTAAAGGAGCTTTTCAGTAATAAAGCTTTGGTGAATTGATTTCCAGCTGCCTGCATTACCTTTCAGGGGTCCTTGTCTGGGCCACATTCAGCTCTTGTTTAAAAAACACGGGATGAGTAAGGTTCTCATGGGTCAGGAACTGAACTTGGACAGGTGTTTATGAGCTCCTGTGTGTATCTTAAGCCTAAATCACCCCAGCTGAAGCACTGTAGAGCTCTCTGGGAATCCATCTATGTTTTCTGTGTGGTCTTTGCCAGAGTGTGAAGGGTGCCCTTGGAGCCAAAACCAAGCCAAATGGATGGTATGGGCTGATAGGAGAGCCTAAAGTGACAAGATGCTTATTTCACATTGGGTGCTTAAATCTACCCAGGTTGAGTCCTGGCCCAGATCTGTTCCCTTCCTCCAGTGCTGCTTTGAGCCTTTCCCTCTCCAGGGTGACTGAGTCCTGCAGTGGCCACTTACACCAGGATGACAAACACCACTGGGAATGCCACTCAGGCTTTTTGGATCTCAAGACAGGTGGGGTGGAATCCCAAGCCATCCCAAGTGGGATCCTAAGGGAAGTCAAGTCCTTGTGGAGGAACTGAGGACATCAGACTGGGAATGGAGATTTCCTCCACAGCAGGGAGATGGAGTCAGAAGCAGTGAATGTATTCTCAACAATAACCCAGGAGAAGGGAAACCCCTCACCTCAGAGGGAGACCTTTCTTCTATGGGTAGAAAACTGCCTCTGACATCCATGCAGAGGAGGGTTATTGAATCCTGGGTTGCGGTAGGACTGATCCCTTCTCCTGCCCCTGAGCATGACAGGCACTGGAGGCATGTCTGTATTTATGTTTTTTCTCTCAGTCTCAGCTTTCGTTTCTGGCTTTCTTGTACACAGCAGATAACACCAGGCAATACATTTCCTGAGCACCACATAAGGGGAATCATGCACTAGAACATGAAATTATTGCATTTCTTGACTTATGGTCAGTCATTTCTGTAATTTTTCATTCCAACAAAATAATACAGAGTCTTTAACAAAGGAAGATAGGTAACATGCCTCAGTTTGTCAGAAAAGTTTGGAAACAGTCAGGTTCTGCCTGTGACCTGATAGAGTCAAAAAACACATGATGTGTTTTAAAATTGGCATTGTTGGTCATTCAGACAGGAGCTAAACAAAATTTATTTCTGTCCCAGTCTTGCGGGACTGTCCCTATGTTCACTGGGTAAATCTGGGGTCACCCCAGGCAGATTATGCAGCTACATCAGTGACTAGAGGGGAGGAATAAACACCTGTCTTGGTAGCAAACTAAAAAGGGTTAGCAACTGCACGATTTTTTGACTGACTTTTGTTAATCAGTATGTTCTGTTAAAAATTGAATAATCTTAATGTTATCTTTGCTTTTATGAATTAGCTTTTGTTACAAGTGGTCCTGTTGAAAAAAAAAAACCCAAAACACAAAAAACAAAACCAAAAACAACAACAAAAAAACCTGTTAAAAATCTTTGGTTCAGTGTTTACAGGGCTCTGCATGTATAAGACCCTTATGAAACTGTTGGCTGGTGTAGAGCTCATGAAATGGCAGCATTTTATACAGCAATTAAACCTCAGAAGTCAACACAACCTTTCCAAGGAGGCTGAAATTGCAGTGGAAATCTCATTTCTCTTCCACTGATAATAAACAAGAGTGGCATTCACTTGGGTAAGGTGATTATCTGCAACACCCACACCTGAGCAAATGTCCCTGCTCCCCATTGTGTCCAGGGAAAGGGCTGGGCAGGGACATCAGCAGAGTTCAGGATGAAATTTGCCTTGTCCTTGGCCTCCTGCCCTTGGTCCCTGCTGACTCCATTGGCTGGGTTCTGACCCAGTGCT
This sequence comes from Calcarius lapponicus, assembly GCA_039654755.1. NCBI lineage: Eukaryota > Metazoa > Chordata > Aves > Passeriformes > Fringillidae > Calcarius > Calcarius lapponicus. The sequence continues at coordinate 148,962,304 of CM077464.1, read as the reverse complement.
GGAGATCTGAGGTAGCTCAGGTGTAACAAAGCTGGGAGATCTTGGGTCTGTGTTTGCTGTGTCTATATTCCCAGCAGTGGGGCAGAAGGAATTTTGAATATATTATGTGGAGAGAAAGCACCTGCATTTACCTGACCTCAGGAATAAACTCAGGTTTATTCTAATAAACAAATGACCAATAAACATGGTCAGCCTGTTCCAGAACAGTCTGTAGCTCTCACAGATGTGGAGAGAAGCTTCTGCAATGCACTTCTGCACTGCACAATGACCCCCCCCTCCAAATCTGCTGTAAGAGCAAAGACATTTCAGAAATAATTAGAAAGGCCTGCAATGGGCTAAGGCAGGTTTATTTCCCTTTGCATCAGGAGTTTATTGGCTTCAGGGTGAGCTGTGGGTGTAATTCTGAAAAGGTCAGCAGCATAGCAGAGAGAGTGAATCACTTTTATAGCTAAATAAAGGCTGGCAATGGCCATGGAATGGTGCTTCCCAGGCATGAAGGAGTGTGGTGGCCCTAGATGTACGGCTTTGGTGGGGATTGATTGTGAATCCATCCTTGCAACTGTGGAGGGTGGCTGGGACTTTGCTTGCAAGGAAGGAAGATGGAATGTGCAGGGAGGAGAAAGTGAGTTGTAGAGAGGACCATAATGCTCCAGAGGGAGGTAGAAATATGTCTTGGGCTACCCTTGAGGGACCATAGATGTAAACAGGAAAAGGCAAGCTGAAAAGTTCATCAGAGAATTAATAACCAGTGATTACTTCAGCTGCCCTTCTTCTGACACAGCAGACCAGTACCTCACTGCTGTGATTCTGGCCTCTAGACTTTGTCTGCTATGGCTAGAAGTGAATGGCAGGAGTTCAAAAATATTGTAACTTTACAGTTAATCCAACAGGATCCAATAATTCTTTCTATTTTTTTATTTTTTAATTTTTAATTTTTAATTAATAATCTGCCCATCTTTATAAATAATTGGAAAATGTTAAATAAAAATAAAGAGGTGTTAAAAGCATATTGGTAACAGAGGTATCTGTATTTTATACATGATACAATCCCATGACATTTGCAAACCTGTGGACCTCTTAGATTATTAACTATCATACCCACTGACCAACCATTTATTGACAGTCATTAAGCATTTATTATCTCTGCTTGAATTGTTTCTAAATGTTTCAGTAATATAAATTTTTCTTTCAAAATTCAGTAATGCAGTTGAACCTTACCTGCACTGCTGTCTGCCCAGCATTTAATATGTTTAAAATCCCCTCTGAGTAAAAAATTTCAGTAAGAAAGTCATTAGAAGGAGAGTGTTCTTTACCACAATAATCCCCCATGCATGTATCTCTGTTAATTGATCTACTTTTCTAGACAATGTGGTAATTATAGCTCATTGAAGAGCATCAAAGAGCTTCACTGTTATTTCACCCTGACATTTCCCCCATCACTGTGAAGGCTCACTAGCATAATAGGGATTTTCTCCTTTGAATCACAGGGCACAGGTGGGAACTGTGTTGTTTTGTCAGTGATGGGAAACAATGTCATAGGCACAGGCATTTTTTTGCATAGGATCATTTTACACAATCCCTTCCCTCCGTGCAGGCACAGCCCAGACCACACTGAGTTCTGTGGTTGTGAGGCACCTGCCTTGGACAGCAATTCTGTGTATCAAAATAACCAAATAGATTTAAAAAAAATCTTACTGTTTTTATCTTGCGATATTTTCAGATCAGAGACATGTAACTGTATTTGCAGAGTAGGATTTCTCAAGTGGTGAGCCTGACTCTAGAGTTTGAGTTTCCTTTTCATGTAAGACAAATCCAGCCAGGATGGCTTTGTTCCTGCTGGAGGCAGTGGCTGGACCCCCATTGCTCTGGCCAGTGACTGCACAGGGAATCAGATTTAGCAATTTCAGCATCTTTGGCTTCCTGAGCTTGGAGCTGTTCTGCTTCACAGGTCAGAGACACCACAGATGAACATCAGCAAAACATGAAAATCAGCTTAGTCAGAGTACAGGAACAGGACATGAGAACAAGACTTCATGATGAGTTTTTTGAAATGTTTAACAAGTGAGTTGACTTTTGTGGTGATTAGTTTTCCTGTTCTAATAATTTACTTGATCGTTAAATCTGCTTCTCTTCCAAAGTTATGTAATTCTGGATCTAACTTCTGGAGAAAAGCCATCTGTTTTCTTATTAATCAATAGTCACCTCTTAACAATATTGAGTACTTGTTAAAACTTATTTGAGTAATGTACATGCATGGAGGAAGGTTTGTTAAGTATATATTGGATAAGAGTTTTGAGGGAGAGATTAGATCAAGTCAAGTAATAACAAAATAATTTTCAAAGTTAATTAGGTAAGGGCCACAAAAGCAATCACTATTTATCAGCATCACTTCAAAGCACATCTCCAGTAATTCATGCTTCTCCCATTACCATAAAGAAAGGAATCCAGAGAACTCCAGACTCCAGCAGGGAACTGAAGCCTAATTAAGGATGTGGTGGCTAAAGGTTGTTGTTTTCTAATGGACTGTGTGGCACATACTGAGCTGGATCCAAAGTGCTGCTATTAAGCACACGGTGTAGTTGGCAGTGTTGGTGATGCACATAAAGAAGGATTGTTGGATCTGGATGTTGGCCTGAACCATGGTGAATGTCTGGCAAAGCTCTCTGGAACCTGACAACCCCCTCAGCAATGTGGGGGACTGAGCAAGCTCCCCATTAGAGCTGATTGTTCTGACACCAGGTTTTCCTCAGTCTGTGCTGTTCCTTCTCACTGCTCCCTGCACACCCTGCCAGGGCCCCTCCTGTGCCTTGCACTTCTTGTTTTGGTAGCACTGGCTGCCAGCTCCTTGTCCTTGCAGAAATGCTGCAGTTCCTCAGTTCCTGCAGAGCCCAGGTGAATTGTGTTGTGATCCAGTGGGTGAGCTTGCAAAAGAGGCTGGAGGAGCCTGAAGAGCTATCAGCCTTGTTAGATGAGCCAGAACTCATACAGCTGCTATTGCTTTGTAAACTGGGAGCTTTCAGCCCCACTGTAATTATATCTTGCTTTAAATTACTTTGGAGTGGCTCTCAAGATGTTGTCATCAAAGCTGTCATCTTAAGGGACAAGCTCAGACACAAGAGAAATAAGCTAAAGTGAATCAGACAATGGTGGTGGCTGAATTCATTTCATGGAGCTTGTGCAGTCATCTTGACCTCTATAGAAGTTCTCCATTTCAATTTCTGTCTGCTGAGGAAAAAGCAGCATCCTTCCCCTTCTGAACTTTTTCAAGTGGAGAAAAAGTAGGAAAGATTTTTTTTCTTTTAGCCAGAAACAAGAGAAGCCCATCAATGCTTTGACAATAAAACCCCACTTAGAATTCCTTGTTGTTACCTGCCAAGTAAATAAAATTTCATCTTACCACTCATTTCATCACAGAACTGACAATTTTTACCCCTTCCTCTATTGCACATGTGAAAAGCAGTGTAGAGATCTGATATTTACTGCTGAAATTTTTAATGTGGAAGTAAACATGATTTAAATATTGCTCTGGCCACTGCCTTTTTAAGCTGCATCTTGGACAGGACACTGTTCAAATGCCCTTCTGGATTCTATTTTGTAACTCTTCATCTCTAAACAATAATGTGCTTAAAAGTGAGATCTGTCAGGAAAGTCCTAATGGTGCATAGCAATGGTAAGCAGCCTTTAAAAAATGTATTTTCTAATGAGATACTAGGGAACAAAAATGGTTTTCTGAATCTCTGATGGTCTTGTAATTGTAGCATTTAGCTTAGAAATGAGACAAAAATGAAATAGTTTTGCTCCATTATACTTGGTAATTTGGCCTTTGCAATTAGAAAAATCTGGAGTAGTGTATTTTGTACCTTTCTGTTATGAAGGATTATAAAGGCTCCATGAACACACACAAAAGGAGCACTAGAGTGAGTGAATTTCTGCTGCTGAGCATCTCCCTGTATTCAATCTGACAACTGAAAATATGAGGGGCTCTGAGGCTGCCATTATGCTCCATCATATCAGTGATCCATGGATAAGGAACTGGCCCAAGCACACTCAAGAGCTCTAAAGGAGCTGCGATAGCCTACCTTGTCAGCAGCCAGGGGCTGTGGATTAAATAGGAGAGCATCAAACCACACAGACTCCCTTGCTTGTCCCATGCTGTTCACCTCTTAGGATGGGAAGCTTGTCCACTTTTGGAAATATGGTCATCAACAACTGCTGGTGACAACTGGATGCCTTTTTGTCATAAAAAGAACTTCTGTGGGCCAGCTAGGGAGAAAACTGTTGCTAAGGGTGATGATGATGGTGGTTTGTCCATTGCAAATGGGTTTGTGATCACTGTGTTGCTGTCATATGGCCAAGTGCCCCTTCCATGGTCACCTCCCTGGGCTGTTCTCCAGCAATGTTGCCAATGTCAGTCCCTTGCCAGGTCCCTCAGCCTGCCCAAGGACAGCCATGGCCCTTGCAGGGGAGGGAGAAGGAGAGAATCTCCAGGGCTCAGTCCAGGCTGGCTTTGCACAGAGCAGGTCGGATGCTGAGCAGCACTGCTCCTTCTGCTCTGCCTTCCCAGTGTTTCCTCCTCTGGAACAGCAGCCTGGCATTGCAAAGGAGCAATTTATGCAGTGGTACATACCCCCCTTCACCACTCTTTGGGGCTGCAGGGGCTGGAGTGACCAGTGGCTTTACAAGGAATATTCCAAATCCTGCAGAGCTGCAGCTGAGAGCTGATGAGTCCTGAGTGACTCTGTACAGGGCCAGATGGATGCAACTTGTATCCATATCACAGTTCCTTCTGTTAGTGCAATTATCTGAACCCACCATCACCCTGGATAAATGAGGGTTGCTCTTTAAGGTAATAACCTCAGTGTCATGGCATTTTCAAGACATTTTAGACTTAACCAAAGAAATTAGGTGAAATAGTAATTGCTCATTTAAAGTTTTATTGGGATCCACTTTAGATTTTTGTAATGAAACAACATTTACCTTTGGCCTTTACTGACCTGGAGCAGATCCAGCTCAATGACCTACATGGGAAAATATCTATATCTATTGCTGAGCATGAGCCAAATATTCCCTGCTGCTAAAGTGGATTTACAGTCCTTAATCTTGGAAATAAATTCAGAGCAGCGGAGTTTAATGACAAGCCTAATACTTGTTGAAGGTCTGAGGTTTCTCTGAGAAGAAGCAGGGACCACAGTCAGAGCTTCCAGGAAGAGTAGCATATCTGTGTCAGGCAAATCCAGGATGCTGCAGAACACTGTATGATCCAAATCTCAGGGTTTTCAGGCACACAAAATCAGAACTATGCACGGCTGTATCAAAGTTTGATCTTTGGCATTTATATCTTAGTCCCCTCCCCTCCTCCTTTTTATCTTCTCTTTTTCTCAAGTTTAGTGGAAAGACAATTTCATTCCATATTCATAGCAGTTGCATTTTTAATCTCTTCTATGTTTTTATTTTCTAATTTATGAGACACTGTTAAATTAATGCTGCCTCTATTAATCTAGCATCACTTAGAATCTCTGTATTCCTTGGAGAAGATAAATAAGAGTCACTCTATCAGTCTTATATTTTTCCTCATATGCACAGTTGTGAATTTCAAGACCTGAAAGGATCCTCTGAGATTTACTACAGAGGGAGAAAGAGATGATCTTTCTGCAGAGGGAAATCCAGTCCATCTATGTTAGTGATCTATGGCACTGTTTCATGTTAAGATGCATTATTGTATTGTTTCCAGTCAAAACTTTCTGCCCAGTTCTAGAACGCCTTTTACATTTTTCTGATTATTAGCATTTTCTGTTTCTTTTCTTTCTTTCTTTCTTCCTTTCTTTCTCATGACACTCAGTTTCACTATGCTTTGGAAACCAATGCACATTTACTCCCCTTCACATCTCTCAATCACATTGCAGTTACATAAGAGATGTAACTATGGTTATAAAATGTCCTTTACTCTGAAAGAAGGAGTTTCAGTACAATGGGACTGAAAGAGACCTTGTTTTTTATATAAAATAATTTGATTCTGCACTTTTTGCACACCAAATCATAGGCATGCCCCATGTTTTTGTTTCCATCACCCCTTTTGTAAGACTGTGTGAGAGCTGCTGCCATGTCGTTGTTAGCTATTCTGTAGCCTAAAGTTTTCATGGCCAAAATTTACTTTTTTTTTTTTTATTTCAGTCATTTGGAGAGGATGATCTCTTACCCCAAACAGCTTCTTTTGCTTATCATTGTTTCTACCTGAATCATTGTTTTCCTCTCCCTTGTTTAGGGAGGTTGATGGTTTTTCATGTCAAACAATGCAGGTTCCATCACATTGGCATTTATGAAATGCCAGGACTGCAGTGTCAATGTAGGGAAATAGTTCTGGAATATGGTGGTTTCATATGTTAGGTACACATCTCTGCCTCTGTGCAGTCCAAAAATTCACTATCTGTAATGTCTTCATCCCCACTCAGCCCTTCTGTCCCCACAAGAGGTGACCAAGTGCATTGTCCACTTTGGAAGGGGAAGTCTGGAGTTACAGAGGGAGTTCCCCATGGACCAGGCAGCCTCAGCACACAAGGGCCTGGTTGCAGGAATATCCTCCCTCCCTTCTGAAGTTTTCATAGTCACTTAAGGGATTTGATTCTCAGTCTTCATTAAATTGCAAGGGGTGAGGGCATTCAGACCTCTGAAGTTTGCTCTGAAAATCTCAGCTGTAAAAGGAAGCTTATTAGGCCATTTCCCCCATATCTTACAGGCAGAAAAAGAAGAGCCATTGTGAGTGAAATAGAGACCAGTACATCATAATAAATAAGAGAAATATCTACTATTTGTAATTCAATTGTAACTTCCTATTAAATTTAATAATGCATACACTTTAACTTCATTTTGTTCTTATTAAGAGAAAAGAAATTGGTCCGGGGAAGCAAGCAAATAATTAAATAGAAATATTTAAAAATGCTTGAACACTATAGAGCTTAAACATGTATCACTTTTACAGCAGCAGACATGATTTAGAACCTGAGTCCCTAAAAATGAAACATTCTTCAAGCTTTTGAAAGCTCTCTAGGAATTCTAGCATCAGAAATGAGCTTTCACCATGCCAGTACCTCTAGAGACATAAGATTTCTCATTTTTCCACTGTGCCCAGCATTGGCTTTACTAAACACAGGAACAGCAAGGGAAAGTCCATACTAAGTGATAGAAGAGACCACAGCATAGCACTGGAAATACCTGAGCTGCCTTTGAATTACCTGGGACATTTGCACCCTGCTTCTTACTAGACTGGTGGAGGACATGCTATTTTCCAACTGAAGCAGCAACTTTTCAACACAACAAAAATCACAACAGTGCCCTGCAGTGATTGCCTGATGGACCAGCCCTTCCCAAACAGATCACAACATTCAGAGTCTGAAAATAGAGACATCAAAAAAGTCACTAAGCAAAATTCCAGGGCTCTCTAAGGGGCTTCATGCTAAGAGAAATTTGCCTGAAGAGCTTGAAGTGAAGCCAATGGGGCTGATTTCAGCCAATTTTATCTTTATAAATACATCTAAACCTGACCTTTTTTAGGCCTACTCACATTCGCTGCCAAAGGATTTTCCAAACGTCACAGATCTCCTTTTTCACATACATTTCTTCTTCAAGAAGAAAGCTTTCTGTCCCCACACCTGACAGATAGAACAGACAAAAAAAGGACAGGAACATTTAAAATGCATACAGAAATACCTACTTAAGCTGATTGGCCTCTCACTTATATGCCTGTTGAAATCTTTCTTATTCTTTAAAAAAAATCCATTTGCAGTAGATAAACATTATCTGGATGTTCCAGATCAAATCACTGCAAAAAAAAAATTAAGCCTTGACATTGAAATGACCAGAATTATCCTGTTTAGGAGAATTGAACATTAATTCTTTAATAGGCCTGGATCATCTTTTATGCAGAGTACAAGAAATGCTGCTGCAAGACCAGACAGAAAGGCAAGCTACAGGAGAAGGAATCTTTGCTTCCCCAGTGCTATCTCTGCAATAAATGTTCACCTTGATGGTTGAAATAAACTTTACAGTAACAATATTCATCTTTATTTCCTTTCCTCTGCTGGGGAACATTACACTGCATCATTCTACACACTGATTACAAGTCCCTGTGGGAAGGGACAAAAACCTATGATTCCTTCTGCTTTAAAATAATTTCTGTTCTGCTGCCAGTGGCTCTGTATGTATCCAAGCGCTTGGGCTGAGCTGTGTGAGCTTTGCCTCTGAGTCTTGTTTTCCTAAGGGGTTTGTGGTAAGGTGCAGGTCAGCCCCTTCTCTCGGGCAGGTGGGAATAGGATAAAGGGAAATGGCCTCAAATTGCACCAGGGGAGGTTCAGGCTGGATATTAGGAAGAATTTCTTCACTGTAAGAGTGGTTAAGCATTGGAACAGGCTGCCCAGGGCAGTGGTAGAGTCTCCATCCCTGGAAGTCCTCATGAAGCACTTTGCAATGTGGTTCCGAGGGCAGGTGGTGTTGGTCAAAGGTTGGACTGAACCACCTCGGAGGTCTTTTCCCATCTTAGTAGTTCTTTGATGGTTTGTAGACATGGCTGTGCTGATTTGGGTCTGGAGGCATCCCTCTGCATATAGAAAGTCTAGGAGGTTTTATTTTAAATGCCAGGGAATGGAAGCACCAGAAATTAGTGACTGCTACTGGCCTTTAGTGTTGTTACTAATTGGGGTAAGATGGAGTCATTAAAGGCAGCTAATACAAGTACCATAAGTAGGTCAGGCAATACAAACATACAAAAAAGCCAAAATAACTCGATGCTTTTAGGGAACCCCCGCAGCAGACAGGGAAGAGTGGAAGTATTGATCAAACTTAATGCTGCACAAAAGGGAAGAAAAGTGGTGTGAGGTCAGAGCATTGAAAGTGAGGTGTGTGTCTGGGTGAAAGACTTGCTCAGCAGTGGAGTGAGGGGGCTGGAAGTGGTGTAGGTGTCTTTTAACAAGGAAGGATCTGAGGAGCTGCACAGACAGAGCCAGGGGTGCTGTGCATTGCACTGCGCAGCTGGGAGGCAGATTGGGTTTCAAAAGAAAATATGTGTCCTATTTGCTAAAGACAGCAAGAGCAGCAGGCTGACCACTGGCAAAGGGGAGAGTCTAATTTTCAGGTGTCAAGACAGAAGCAACAGGACAGGCCAGAAAAAATATCAGTGAGGTTGTTGTAACTAGGGGTGAAGTTAAAAGCCTTCCCACCCCTTTGTTCTGCTGTGTTATTTCCCTCAGTGACACTGTGCTTTAATGCTGTAGGATGCCCAGTTTTTACTGGCTATTTCCTAGTGAGCACAGAGGTTCTGGGAATGAAAAATAGTTTTTGATTTAGTGCCAAAATCTACAAATCACTTTGAAATTCCAAACAGGTGAACGTTATTCATGGCAATACATGGCCTGAGCCTGAAATAGAGCAGGACATGACTTTGTTCCTGTCTCAGTCTTGCAGTGGGGACAAACCACATGAGAATGACACAATCAAAGGTGAAAGAACAAAAACATAAAGCCATGACTCCAGAATTTCACAGCCTGAAAAGCAGATCACAGGGAAATCCTTTCTAGCCATCACAGCAGGAGCAATATTTGCCTGTATTTTATCAGCCCAGCGAGCAAATCAGGACAACCTCTTTGCTTTGGCAAGGTGCCTTGCCACCACCTAGGGCTGTGGTTGGCTCAGAATATCAACATGTTTGAAGCACTCTGCAGAAAAGCCAATTTTTAAATGACATGGGGTCAGGCTCCAACCACCCTAGAATAAATGGAACTCTTTCCATATCTTTAAGTGAGTTTTAGGTTAAGACAAAGGGATGTAATTAATTTATCCCAGAGCCTTTGGCAACCTCCATTCAGAGAAAGTTTATCAATGAACGTTCATTGATAAAAAGGACCCAGAAAACTGGACTGTTGGTTGAATAAACTTCCTTATATACTGTGAGGTTGCTGGTAGAACATCTGATCTTTTGAGCCCCTTCAGGTATTAATTTACTAAAGAAACTGGCAGTTTTATTATTAAGAATTTTTTTTTTCTGTAGTTTGTTTCATTATGAGTCCAATGTTCTCCCTTAATGTTGCAATATATATTTTTAAATAGTCAATATTTTAAATATTAATCTATCAACATTGAAGAATGTATTAGTAAGAGGCATAAACATATATCTTTATGGGAGAATTAAAATGATACCATTTTTGCTATGTATTCTACAGTTAGAAAAAAGGAGAGATTCCAGTTTGAGGTGCAAAACTAATGCATCAGCAGGAAAATTTACTGTGCTCTGAAAAATGCACTCATATTAAAAAATAAACTGGAAAAAAAATTCTGGGTTATTTTAGAAGGAACTTAAAATGGAACTTTTTAAAGCTAAAAGTATCAATAATCACCTGTGACTTAAAAAAAGATATTTCCTTTCCATTATGCAGAGAAGCCTGTGATGACATTTGTTGCCTCTGCAGCTCTGGAAGCAGCAAGATCTGGAGTCAGTATGTCTGGTAGCTCTGCCAGTTTATGGAGACATAAATCAACAGCTTGCTGACCTCAGAATTGTCTGTCCTTTAGCCATTTCTATGCTCTTCAATGGTTTATTCCTTACCATATTTTATCTGGTCCAGACTAACTACCTGTTCTGAGTGCCCTGGTTAAATATGAGTCTGATTCACAGCCCAGCAGATCCTTGCTTTCCTGATTTTCATTCCATTTGTTTTTTGTCTCATATATATTGTTTTCTTTGGCTTTTCCTTCACCCACCATGCTGTTTGTTTTCTCTGGTAACATGACAGATGCACTTTTATAAGGTGCAGCTTTGTAGTTAAATTCTGCCTAGATTTACACTGGATTTTGTCAGTGCAAGCCAGGAGCAGGACTGAGTCTGACCCACTCAAGGATTTAATTCTTTATCCCACTGAGTCCTTGCCCCACTGGAGCAAGACAGTAAACAAATGTGTGTTAACAGTGAGTTCTGATCCTCCTCTTCCCTTAGATTGTGCTTATCCAACAATTACAGACTCTGATTTCCCGAGTGAGAGGATGGGGGCAGCCTCTTTCATTCCTACAAACTCATGGGGCTGCCACAGTCCTGTCTGCTTCTCTACCACGTGTGCTGAAGGTGCTCATTTTAGTTTTTTCAGCTGTTTTAGTAACTTCCTTGATTTAAGACTTAGCTCATGCTGGGCCTAACAGCAGAGACAGATTTGGAGGTCTTAAGTTGAGCTATAATTTTCTATAGGTTGTGTTATAACTTGTCCCCTTTCTATAAGAAGGGGTGAAAAAAGCAGTGCAGAGTCCTTAAATAGCATCAAGAATTATTATAATTTCTGATTTAGATGTTAAAGGGAAATACCATCAGTGAATTACTTGTGCTTCTGAAAGAATAATTTGATATAGCAGTTTTTATAAGACTGAGATTGCAGCATTTACACTTGTGATTTTTTGATAAACACTTTATCTTCCTCCTCACACGTTGCTAGATCCACAGCCCTTTTCACACCCATAATATGGGCTAAGCTTTGTTAATCCTTAAAAATGCTTCCAAATAAGACTCTGGTGAAAACTACCTGGTATTTTGGTATTTAGGAAAAGCAATCCAAGACTTAAACATGTACAAAAGTCTGCAAGAAATGTATTTTAAATGAGGGATTTTGTAAGGAAAGCTTGGTGATTGTAGAAATTTCAAACTCTGCTGCCAGCAATTATTAAATCTTCCATTGCTTTGCTCTATTCAAGGCAGACTCAGACAAGGAATTATTCTAGTTATGAGTAGATGGATATTGCCTTATCTCTTTTATCAGAATGGGGTTATCAAGACAAAGCAAAACAAAGAGATCCTGGTGGGGATCAGAAATAGTGAGCATTAGCATCTGTACAGTTTTAAGAAAGTGAAAAGCATGTCAGGTTCAAATATGAAAAGAGTAAGGGATGATCTAAAGATTGCAAATATCAATGCTATATTCTTCATTTTCTATAAAGCAGGAAAAACATTTTGCATTCAACTCTATTAAATAAGTTTCACCGCTTTCAGCTTTTGACAGCTTATGTTAGAATGTAATGTAGTTTAGATTAAAACAGAAATGTTTGACAGATTCATTCCACTACTTGAATGTACAGTGAAAAGTCTCCTGTGCCTTTGCATATGGTGGGGTTTGGAAGAAATAATTTATACAGAAAGCAATTGAAACTGCAAAATATCTGCATTAAGCTGGTAAATTAAATAAGGTCTGGATGCTGCCATGCAAAAACAAGTCCTGTACAGGCTGTGGGAGTTGTATTTCAATATGACAAAAAGGGCAGGGTTTTTGTGTTTCATTTCTGTTATGTGGTTGTGTGTCACTGTGGGAGCTAGACAAAGTATCCTGATGGACATTGTGCCTTCCATGCAGACCAGTGGGTGCTCAGATCCTACATCTGTTGAGAAAAAGATTGGAAGTCGATTACAGTGGATTTTACCAGGGATGTAGGATCTGCTCCGAGTTGTTTTTCACTGCTGAACTGCACTGAGCAATTAAACCAAAGTGTCAATTTAAGTTCGCCATGTTATGGGGTTTGAGGGAGGTTTAGTCTGGAAATGAGCACACAAACAAACACACAAAAAACTCCACAGTGATAGTTGCAAAAATCTACCCATGCTCCAACAATCATCCAAGTGGAAATCAAGGCTCTTAGAGAAGCAATGGAGTCCTTTACCAGGATATGATGTAAAATCCCAGCTGTTCACATGAAGAGCTTTCTAAGACAGATGTTATGATTCTGATTCTTGACAAGTGTTTCTGGAATTCACCACTTGAATGACAACAGACTTGTGCTTTAAAAACCTATTAGCATGAGCTAACTTAGAATTAGAAGCATGTTCTTTCAAAATATATTTATTATGAAAAATAAAAAATAGGCAAAGAAGGGAAGGCAGAGGTGGTATGAAATTGCATCCATGTATTTCAATAGGTAGTAATCTAAAGGTGAAATATTACAGTCTTGTATCTATAATTCAATTGACCTTACTGTCAAACTGGCATCCCTCCAATTTAATTCTAAAACTAAAATTTCAAAGCCAATGTTGAGTAAAAGAAGATGAACTATTAGTCATTACCTCATGGATTTATTTATAACTGCAGTCAGTTTTCCAAAAATATGGCAGGCAAAGGGCAAACCCCATCCTAGGCTGCATCAAACCCAGCATGACCAGGCAGGCAGCAGAGGTGATTCTCTCACTGAGCTCAGCCTTGGAGCCCTGTGTGCAGGGCTGGGCCCCACCAGTTAAGAAGGATGTGAAGGTCCTTGAACGTGTCCCAAGGAGGGTAAAAGAGCCAGTGAGAGGTCTGGAAGTCATCCTGTGAGGAGCAGCTGAGGGCTCTGGGCTTGTCTGGTTTGGAGAAGCAGAGGCTGAGGGGCGACCTCGTGGTTCTCTATGGGGAATGGAGGTGCTGAGGGCTTCTCTCTGGCCTTCAGTGATAGAATATGTGGAAATCATCCAAAGCTGCATCAACAGAGGCTCAGTGTTGATATTGGAAAGCATTTCTCTACCAAGAGGGTGGTCAAGCAGTGGCACAAACTTCCTAGAGACATGGTGAATACCCCAAGCCCATCACTCTTTAGGAGGCATTTGGACAATAGAGTTAATAACATGCTTTAACTTTTGGTCAGCCCTGCAGTGGCCAGGCAGTTGGACTAGATGGTTATTGTAAGTCCTCTTTCAACTGAACTATTCTATTCTACTCCATTCCATTCCATTCCATTCCATTCCATTCCATTCCATTCCATTCCATTCCATTCCATTCCATTCCATTCCTTTCCATTCTGTCACAAAGAATTTCAATTACACAAAAAGATCTCACAACTGGACCGCCAAAGTGAACATTTTTCTTAAATTTCTAAGTTTGCTTCTTGTTTCAGCTGCTTTTCATATTAATGGCTTTCCACTTGGAAAGTGCTAACTTAAGGTTTGCAAGCTCCAAATCTGCAAGAAAGACTGCTTTTTTAAGGTGGAGCAGCATTTGAATTTAAATTGCTCACAGTCCCTGGAGGTAATAGCCTCATTCACTCTGTAACCATTTTGGCTGTGGTACCACAGGCATTGCAATATGATGCATAACATTGGGTCTGAAATACTAAGGGGCACCAATATACTGCCCAAGTCATATTTCTCTTTTGCAACAGTGTTAATAAAGCAACCATGGAAGCTATAAACTGCAAGGGGGGCGGGGGGGGGGGGGGGAAGAGTTACAACTGTGCAATGCTTCAGTGAGGAATTTGAGATGGCTATAACAGTTCCACAATCCATCAGTCATTTCTGTAAGCAGGAAAAAAAATCAAAATCATGATGATATGTTCTGAAGATGAAAAAAACCTCTCAGTCTTGGGAGTGAGCAGTAACCTTTGAGTTGCTGCTAATTTGTCTGCCTGGCAAGTTTATCAGCCTGCTGAGGCTGAAGATTAAGACAAGCAGGTCTTTAAGGAAAGGTTTTAACATATTTTGAGTGTTCATTGCTTTATTGACAGAAAGTTCCTACCTTTCTAGGGCTGAGAGAGACAAGGCTGAGACTCAGTTTGTGCCCTAGAGCTGCTGAGCTCTGGCTGGGGCTGGCTCTTTCTTGGGAGTTACTGCATCCAGGTAACCTGCAGCTCCTGCCTTGCTCTGCAGTAGTGTTGCTAGGCAGTTGCTAAGGCTGTTTTTGCTCCAGGCTAGATGATCTACCTGTTTACTGCACTAAACAGTGGGATTTAGGGATGGAATATTATCCCAAGCCTGGGCAGTGATCCCTGGCCACTCTTGTGGATAAGCAGGATTCCTGGTTGCTGTGCCCTGGCAAAGGTCTGCATAGCTCTAACACCTCTCAGCTGGGCTAGGAGCCAGGCTGCAGCAGGAGACTCCCAGGGCCACAAGGAGGGGTTTTCCTTGTGGATTTACTCCTCAGGATAAAGACTGGGATTTCTTCCTCTGAGAGTAGCTGTCACAGGTCAGCACCCAAGTACAAATACCGGTGTCATGTAACAAGGACCGATTGTTCTGCCTGAGTTTTCCTGGCAGTTATGGCTGATTTAGTTGCTCTGATGTTTAATCCAGTTGTTCTAGTCATACCCAAAAGCAGTTTTCACTTAAATGAGCAGAGGTATTTTACACTATAGAGAGTAGCTTATATACCTTTAGTGATTAACAACATTTTCTGAAAAGAATTTAGAGCAGGGCCAGGTTGGTCAGATCTACGTTCAACCACTGATGATAGCACTCATTTTAATGTTGCCAAGGCATTGCCCTGGACTTGCATCTGCCTTAGAGATAGATAATGGAATGTGACTATCCCTCAGTCATGCAGTCCCAGTAGAAGTTTTGATAAAATTTAATCTGACAAATCGGATTCAAGACATCTGGGATTAATTCTCGGTTCAGGTTTTTCTGGATATCTATCAAATGAGCCTATAAGGCAAAGTTCTGTGCACTCTCAGGTAGCTCACTTAATCCACTTTATGGTTCCTCCTCAGTGAAATAAGGCCAGTACCTTATAACCACCTTAGCAGAGGAGTCAAAAAGCATTACTGAATATGAACTGTTCAGATGTTTGGAGAGCTCTGAGACAGAGAGGAGAGGATCAGCATTTTTTTTTTATTTAGTATGGTGATATTTTCTAAGGGAGTGTTCAGTTATCAAATTTCATTCCAGAAGAAATATTTCACATGGCCAAATAATTCTTTATCAAATCAATTCTTTATAGTCCCTTTCCAGGAAGGCTCATTTTACAGATCTTTCTCTGTTCCATCTCTTAATGTAGTTGACATCCCACTTGGTGCTTCATCACTACTCCCCACTCCAAGTTTTCAGATAGTTTTCCTTTCCCTGGTGAATTATCATGATCATTGGTGATAGCTGAGGAGATGCAACAAAGCAGAGATGCTTCCTCTTTTCCTCAAGCCACGAGTTTGCATTTTTTTTCCTTTCTATGTGATTGCTACAAAAGTTGATTCAATTAGAAGCAGAGAGAAAGATCAAGCACCTATGTGATAGGAAGTGAAATGAATGTTCACAAAATTAATACTGTAGGGGGTTTTGACAGATTTATGTAGGCTCTCTGCATCTGGGCATTGTCTACTTCAGTTTCAAAACATTTCTTTTACAGAATACATTGCAGTTGCTTTACTGAGCTTTTTATAGTTTTATGAAAAGAGCTGGCTGTCAGCTCCAGATTGCATCCTCCTGTCCCAAAACCAGGTATAAGATCAGCCCAGAAGGGATGCAGAGATGTTGCCTTGGCAGTGGTATGCCTGAAGGAAAGCTTAGCATCACAGAAACTGTTTTTGACTTGTCCTTAGCAGGCTTCAAATGGTCACTGGCTGTGAATCAGGTTGGTATACCAGTAGATTCCTGGTACTGGACATCTCTGCTGATGGGCAGATGTTGTTTGATGTCATTCTCTCTGTCATAACACCATCCATGTATCTCTACCAAATTAATTATTAGAGTTATGCAGGCAAGAAATTACTCTTTTTGGAATTACTCTTTTGGCCTTTGTGATCTGACCCTAAGAACACTCTAATTAGCTTCAAAGAGGATAGCAGTAGCCTTAATTTACAGGGTTATTAGCCAGTAACTTCTCTTAAGCATTTGCTGCCCTTGTTGGTGCCAAGGAATTGAACAAGAGGGAATGGGCAGAAACTGATGCACAGAAAATTCCACCTGAATATGCGTAAGAATATGTTTACTGTGTGGATGACCATGCACTGCAACAGATTGTCCAGAGAGGGTGTGGAGTTCCCCTCACTGGAGATATTCCAGAACTGTCTGGATACCATCCTGTGCCATTCCTGTGCCATGCTCTGAGCAGGGAGGTTGGAGCAGATGACCCACTGTGGTGCCTTCCAACCTGAACCATTCTGTGATTCTGTGAAACATCAAAGAGATATATCTTTGGGACTTGTTGTATTTGCTTTATACACACCAGGTAAGCCTAATGGAGAACTGTTCCTGTTGTTGGACCCTGGATCACCAAATATGACAGAAGTTTCTTTTCTCATGGCTTGCAGGTGACAATTGCTCCTTCTGCCAGCTCCCTTTCTCCTCAAATGCTCTCCACAGACCTTACAAAGCCTTCTCTCAAGTAGAAATTTTCACTTTTTGGTTTTGTCCCCCCATCCCAGTCACATGTCTCTCGAAAGGTGGAGATTGCTCCTGTGCCAGATTCCATGTTCATCCTACAGATGCATTCTTTCTAAGTTATTTCAGGGGGGGGCTTTGTCTTTGGAGTAAACTACTTGTACTGGAGTTGCTTTTGCACATTACAAAAGTTGGTTGGAAAAAGAGTTCCTGTTATACTCTTTTGTGAAATTCTGGGTAAATGAGGAGAAAGCCATAAAAATACACATAGGTATGGAAATACACATAGGTATGGAAAGCCTGAAGAAAGGGAGTGATTTGGGTGGGCGGGAGAGGGGGGGAAATTAGGGAGTAATCAAGCACCACTGAGAAATAAAGAATTTAAACTGACTGCTGATTACACCAGAGTAGTTCAACAAAAGAAGCAATAGAAAGTCTGCTAATCACAAGCAGAGCACATCTGACAAAATGTGAGATAGTGAATAAATTTGTTTATCTCCTTGCTTGTTTAGCCAGAATTTATTCTCTCTAAATTAAAGCATAGAAAGTGGGTATGGCAAGAACTATTTTGCTTTGAGCTCCTTATATTAGTCAGAGGAGACATAAAGATACCTCTGGAATCTGCAAGAATGAGCAAAAAGTGGGAAGTTCCCCAGTAAATTCCCTAGAATATACCCCACAAGGCACTTCTTGTCTCTTCATTCACTGTTAGAAGAGCCTAGGAAAATTATTCATTTTGAGGCAACCTACCAGATTAGGACCAGTTTACTTGTATGACCCAGCACCACTGTATCTCAAATCCTTACTCATCAGATGTGCCTTTGTGAAAAATGTTTTTAAAGCTCTTTTCTGGCAAGGTAACTTGAACACGTTAAGGATGATTCAGCAAAGCCCTTAATTGCATGTCTCAGCCTATCTCTAATTAGCAGAGATCTTAAATTCTTGTACCATCCTAAGCATATCCTTGAAGTTAACTCAGGCACATACCCAAACCGCTGAGTATGCCTGGGGGAAAGCAGGTAAGTTGAGCCAGTGTTTCAGTAGCAGGCCATGTAAATAGCCAAAGATACATGATATCTTTGGTAAAAACAACAGCTGAACCTAGAGCACCTGAATTTCTTCTTTATTCTATAATCACAAAATTAGCATTCCTAAATACTTCCTAAAACGTCACCTCCTTTCACTCTTCTACTGTATGGACATGAGTTTTCTCCATCTTCCTGATACTGGAGCATTGTCTGCATATTCCTGGGTGTTTTGTGCTCAAAAATGTTTTGAAATGCAGAAGTTTGAAATATCTTTGTGAATCTGTTTCTTTTCACTTCACTTTATTGAACTTGACTGCCTTGTGTTGCACTCTGAGAATGACTGACTCTCTTTTTCCCAGGCTTCTGGAGTTCACTTTTCCAGGGTTGGGAGGTCACTAGCATTGGCTTTTTTCCACCTCAGAGTTCCTGAATTTCTGCAGTAGAGAACACAAAGTTTTAATAGTGAAAATTGCTCAGTATTGTCTGTTGTTCTGATGGATGGCAGTATCCTTGCTCTGTGTCTCTTGGTACAGCAAAACACTTCAGCTGAAGAGGTTTTAAAAATCTATTTTGTCTGCTTGAATGCATGAGTTCTGTGGTAATGAACAGCTTTCTTACCAAGGTCAAATCAGACTAATTGCCACTAAGCAGATTTGTTAGTGAAAACAAGGCTGCATTATTTGATAAGAGAGTAAGGATTTGGGTTATCCTGCATCTTTTGGTATGCATTGAGAATTTGCAGGAAACTGGGAGGTTTATTCCTCTTTCTTTTGGCCTCCCCATTGCCCAGTGTGGGCACAGTCTGCATTTGTACTGGCAAAGGCCCTGCCATCACCAGTATCCATTTATACAAATCATGGTCAGGATGCAGCCCAGTGCTATGAGTAGTCCTCAGACACCTGAGTCTCAACCAGCTTTTATTTTATTTATGACATTTATTTTGTTCCATACCCACACTCTGGCTAGTTGCCTGTGACAAGTACTACAGATATCCTCCACCCAAACCTGGCATGTCATTTGCCTTCATAAAAAAAATTGTCACCTTTATGTGAAACTGGAGAGATTGGCTATGGCAAGAGATGAGATGATGGCCAGAACCACACTGCTGCTCCTACAGATGCTAGATGTCTTGTTTCATAGTTTTATTCATTCAACATGGGTTAAAAATGACTATCAGATATACGGTTTAGAGGATTTTTTTTTCCATTTTGGATGATTAAAACCTGGGGTGTTGTTTGTTTTTTCTCTTTTGTTGTTTCTGAAGCTTAGAGTGTAATCCACATCTTGAAAGGAGAGGGTATTTTCACTTGAGTGCTTTTGCAATTGCAGGAATGATCTCCTCGACCTCTCCTGTTCTCTTCCCCTCCATTGTGTAGTTCTGGTCATGCTTGATCCTTTGTACATTTACATTGCTGTGGTCTGCAACGATGACTTGAGCTGAGGTTTTGTGGGCTTTTCCAGATGAAATGTTTCCAGAATTACCTGCAATTGCAAAGGCTGAGTACAGGCCCAGCTGATCTCATCCACCCTGTGTTCCCAGTGTACCTACCTACCCACCCTGTAGGAAAAGAATCAGAGTTATTCTCAGCAGTCTCTTTGAGCATCCTTGATTAAACTCTGCCAGTGTAGCCTCAACCTTCATCTCTGCCTGGGTAGTATTCATTTCTGTCATTCTGGCGCTGGGTAGTATTGCCTTCACTGCCCTTCATTATGTGTCATACAAGGGAATTCCTTACACATTAACAGTACAGACCTTTGACTGGGACAGGAAAATGACTGCAGCCTAATTCTTGGAGTATTTCTAACAAAACACTACATAATTGTCACAGCTGTAGTTGCCCAGCCAAGCCATCCAAGGTGAGTTGTTTTAATGACAGGGTTTTAAGCCTGGGATGTTTCCAAAATAATTTTATTTAATGAAATGAGACAATCTGCTCAGAAAACAAAAGTCACCACTCCACTGCTCCTGAGATCTATGTGACGTGAGTGAGTTTGCTTTTGAGATAGGTCCTAATCAGTTGGCATGACCAGAAAATGTTTATAACTCTGGTTTTCCTGGGTGACAGGGTGAGGCTCCATGTGTTGGCACCTTTGTGCAGCTCTAACACAATGGAACACTCTGGTTATAATCTCTGGTGGTTTCTCTCCTTGAACTGTAGTGAGGTTCATGGCAAGGAAAGCTCTCGCAATATACTCTTGTCTTTCCTGCCTACTCTTGTCTTTCCTGCCTCTCCTCCCAGCTGGGAAAGTGATTTTTACAGAAGAAAGAAAGTCTATCTTGCAGAAACCTGTGCTGCAGGCCTATTCTTCATCCTTTTTGATTTTTCTCCTTTTTAATTTGTTGGGTTTTTTTTCAGAATTGATCCTAAGCAGAGCCAAACTCACAAGGGTGGGGTAGGGGATTAGAAAGGCACAGTAAGAATTTATCCAGAGAAAATTAATTTGAGGATCTACCTGAAATGTAGTAAATGAACCTCAGAAATATTGTGGAATTAAATTACTGTAAAAATTTCTTCAGGCTTAATCATTAAAGGTCTAATTAAAAGAACATTATTTGGCAGTACAATATCCCACTACCTCATGAAATATATTAGTCTAGGATTTTCCTTCCTTCCTTCCCTTCCTTCCTTCCTTCCTTCCTTCCTTCCTTCCTTCCTTCCTTCCTTCCTTCCTTCCTTCCTTCCTTCCTTCCTTCCTTCCTTCCTTCCTTCCTTCCTTCCTTCCTTCCTTCCTTCCTTCCTTCCTTCCTTCCCTTCCTTCTTCCTTCCTTCCTTCCTTCCTTCTATCCTTCCTTCCTTCCTTCCTTCCTTCCTTTCCTTCCTTCCTTCCTTCCTTCCCCTTCCTTCCTTCCTTCCTTCCTTCCTTCCTTCCTTCCTTCCTTCCTTCCTTCCTTCCTTCCTTCCTTCCTTCCTTCCTTCCTTCCTTCCTTCCTTCCTTCCTTTTCCTTCCTTCCTTCCTTCCTTCCTTCCTTCCTTCCTTCCTTCCTTCCTTCCTTCCTTCCTTCCTTCCTTCCTTCCTTCCTTCCTTCCTTCCTTCCTTCCTTCCTTCCTTCCTCTTCCTTCCTTCCTTCCTTCCTTCCTTCCTTCCTTCCTTCCTTCCTTCCTTCCTTCCTTCCTTCCTTCCTTCCTTCCTTCCTTCCTTCCTTCCTCTTTGTTCCTTCCTCCCATTTCTTGTTCCCCATGTCCTTCCCTCCCTTGGTGTCCCTCCCTTGGTGTCCCCTCAGCAGCCTGTACAGAAAGAAAAATTGTTTTATTTTGAATGCAGAACTGCAATTTCCAGCCTGGGGTTTGCAGAACCTCAGGGTTACTTGCAAGAAGGGGAAAGTATGAAAAGGAACTAGGAAAAGCAAATTGAGGTACTAAATCCTTGTATGATAGCCATGCCCCTGAAAATAACATCGGACCTTCAAAAAGTAAAATAGTTGGAAGCTAGCAGGAAAAAAGGGAATTATTACAAGAAAAAACATCAGGAGGTTTGGAAGGTCATTACGGTCAAATATATAGCGTAGGTAAACTTCAGAGGAAATCTGTTCAGTGCTAATACAATTTTAGATCAAAGGAATAACATAGTGCCTGAACTGTAGACAGTTAGTGGAATTAAACTTTTGAACCTTTTTAAGACTTTCCTGTCATTTTATATAGCCAGTAAAAAAAAGAAAAATCCTAGTTCCTTCCCTGCAGTAAATTTACAGAAGTTCATTAATGAATCTGGACTCAAATATTAAAGCTCTGAAAGACCATGCTTTTGCTTATGTAGGAGCTTGGATTCAAGTGGAGCTTAAAATGATTGGTGGACAGCATTTCATAGGGGCACAGGTGGCATCAGAAGCCACATTTCACACATCTTGTGAAGTGTGTATCTTGTGCAGCCATAAACCAGCTTAGCAAAAAATATTTAGGTAGACTTTTTAAAGAGCTTTACAAACCAAGTGATTTGTTTACAAAACAGAAAAACTAGCACG